>ML663020.1:1119099-1170703 GCA_007570785.1 Antilocapra americana
ATCTGTCCAGAATCCCCAGAAGTCTTGGTTAGCCTCCCCGGGGCTGGGTTATGCCCACTGCTCTCAGGCGGGGGTTGGGCCGGTCCGCAGCCCGCAGCTGCCCAGCCTCTCTGTTGACTCCTCACCGCCCTTTGTTTTGTGCACTGACCTGGGGGGGAGGGGGAGCTTTTCCTGGAAGGTTAGGTCCCTCAGGCTGCTCCGTTCCCTGAGCCCGCGGCCCGCCCCTCCCTGAGCAGGAGCAGTCCGCTTCGGCTGTGCTGCCGCGCTCGGCTGTTCCTTGTAGCCAGAGATGAACCTTGCAGGGCTTAGCTATTAATCTGCTTCTGCTCTCAGCTATATTGCTCTCCAAGATCCACCGCAGATCTGCCAGAGAGAATGCTCCCTGGTATTCAGAAACCTTTCTCCTTTTTTTTTTTTCCTCTTTATTCCAGACTCCCCTTCCGGGACGGAACCCGTCCCCAGCTCTTTGTCTCTCCCTCTACTTTTTTTTTTTCTTTTCTTTCTTTTGTCCTACCTCCTCACGTCAGCAATGGGTCGCCTCTCCAGATGCCCGATGTCCTCTGCCAGCATTCACTTCCTGTTTTTTGGAGTTTGCTTGGCCTTTAAAAGTTCTTTTGGTATATTTATTGGGGAGAGAGTGTTCTCCCCGTCTTATTCCTCCGCCATCTTAGTTTCAGTCTCCCTGATCTACCTTTTCAAGAGGAGATGGAGATTTGAGTTTTTATGTGAAATAGCCAATTTTTGTTTTTTTTTCTTCTGGAATTTAACAGGCCAAATTTTACACCAGTATAAGCTGCATTTGTCCTAGAGGCTGCTGGTTTGCAATATCGGGCCTAGAGAGACGTTCACTGTTCTCAGTGATGTGATTTTAGTAGAATTCTCTCATCTGACGTAATCAAGGTGGGTTGCTCGTCAGTTAGTTAGAAAAGGCAATTAAAGTGGTAAATCATAGACAAATGACTGACTTGCATTATGCAATTCATATAATAATACACCATGGTACTTGTGTCAAACATTTTATGTTAACTTAGAACGTATAAATTCACCAATCTTTTCAAGTAGGCGTAAGGCTTATCTCTGGGTGTCAGTTTACTGATTGTAGTTTTAAACTCCTTTGTCTGTCCTCCATTTCTAGGTCCCATTTCCTTCAAGCAGAAGGAGGAATATTAATACTAGCCTGGCCAGCTGAGGGTAGAATCCTTCTAAGTTTCTATGATGTTCTTCTAACTTTCACACTGTCTTTTCCCCAAATAAGACTGGTTTATTATTAGTGAAAGATCTTCATTACCCAGATAATCATGATGGTGTGATCACTCACCTAGAGCCAGACATCCTGGAATGCAAAGTCAAGTGGGTTTTAGGAAGCATCACTACAGACAAAGCTAGTGGAGGTGATAGAATTCCAGTTGAGCTCTTTCAAATCCTAAAAGATGATGCTGTGAAAGTGCTGCACTCAATATGCCAGCAAATTTGGAAAACTCAGCAGTGGCCCCAGGACTGGAAAAGGTCAGTTTTCATTTCAATCCCAAAGAAAGGCAATGCCAAGAATACCCAAACCACTTCACAATTGCACTCTTCTCACACACTAGCAAAATAATGCTCAAAATTCTCCAAGCCAGGCTTCAACAGTACATGAACCATGAAATTCCAGATGTTTCAACTGGATTTAGGAAAGGCAGAGGAATCGGAGATCAAATTGCCAACATCCCACTGGATCATCAAAAAAGAAAGAGAGTTCCAGAAAAACATCTACTGCTTTATTGACTACACCAAAGCCTTTGTGTGGATCACAACAAACTGTGGAAAATTCTGAAAGAGATGAGAATATCAGACCATCTCACCTGTCTCTTGAGAAATCTGTATGCAGGTCAGGAAGCAACAGTTAGAACTGGACATGGAACAACAGACTGGTTCCAAATAGGAAAAGGAGTACATTAAGGCTGTTTATTGTCACCCTACTTATTTAACTTATATGAAGAGTACATCATGAGAAATGCTGGGCTGGAGGAAGCACAAGCTGGAATCAAGATTGCTGGGAGAAATATCAATAACCTCAGATATGCAGGTGACACCACCCTTATGGCAGAAAGTGAAGAGGAACTAAAAAGCCTCTTGATGAAAGTGAAAGAGGAGAGTGAAAAAGTTGGCCTAAGGCTCAACATTAAGAAAACTAAGATCATGGCATCTGGTCCCATCACTTCATGGCAAATAGATGGGGAAACAGTGGAAACAGTGACAGGCTTCATTTTCTTGGGCTCCAAAATCACTGCAGATGCTGACTGCAGCCATAAAATTAAAAGATGCTTGCTCCTTGGAAGAAAAGCAATGACCAACCTAGACAGCATATTAGAAAGCAGAGACATTGCTTTGTTAACAAAGGTTATGGTTTTTCCAGTAGTCATGTATGGATGTGAGAGTTGGACTATAAAGAAAGCTGAGCACTGAAGAATTGATGCTTTTGAACTGTGGTGTTGGAGAAGACTCTTGAGAGTTCCTTGGACAGCAAGGAAATCCAACCAATCCATCCTAAAGGAAATTAGTCCTGAATATTCATTGGAAGGATTGATGTTGAAGCTGAAACTCCAATACTTTGGCCACTTGATATGAAGAACTGATTCATTTGAAAAGACTCTGATGCTGGGAAAGATTGAAGGCGGGAGGGGAAGGGGAGGACAGAGGCTGAGGTGGTTGGATGGCATCACCGACTCAATGGACATGAGTTTGAGTGAACTCCAGGAGTTGATGGACAGGGAGGCCTGGTGTTCCGCAGTCCATGGGGTCACAAAGAGTCAGACATGACTGATCTTCCTGACCCAGGGACTGAACCCGGCTCTCATGCATTGCAGGAGGATTCTTTCCATCTGAGCCACCAGGAAAGCCCCAGCAGTGGATTGATCAGCATCAAATTGATTGTTTTAAGTAAAGTTAATCTTCAGTTCCAGGATCGGTTCTCTTCCATTGCCTGAAGGCCAGTTCTTGGAACTGTGACAGCTTATGTCATGGCTACAACCTGGTCATCATGTAGTTAACATCTTCCACCTGGTGGGGGTTTCAGTATCTATAAGACAGCTCACAGGGTATGGCTCAGAATATTCTATAGCTCTTAAGGAGGAACTAAAGGTCCTTGACTATGCTTAATGACTAAACTATTATTGTTTGGTTTCCTTTGAGTTTCTGCATTTTCTCCCTCCTCTGATTAAACTTATTCTTTGGCTAAAGTTCTTCCATGGGTAAAAGGCAGGCAGAAGACATGTGGCGAAGGACCGTAGGGTCCCGCTCCATTTCACTATGAGAATGAGAATATTTTACTGCAACTTTGGTTTTTGCAGGTATAATGAACCATGCTTTGGAAAGAGATAAGTATGTAAATATATTATAAGAGCAAGACAAGAGAATGTTCCAAAGTTCAAGTTGCTTCTCTTGGAAAAAATATTCTGTTTTCTCACCCAGAATTTTTATCCCTTTTTTCCTCAGATAATTTCCAAAAAGCAATTATTTATGAGTACACACACAAAAATGATTCACGCTCAGATTAGGATTTAAGATTTTCTTTGTCCTTGTAAAGCAGTTTGTGTTCCTTGAAGGAATCTAAAAATATACTGTGCACTTCTTCTTTTTTATGCTCATTATTTTTAACCTATTGTGGACGATTGTTTTGCACATAATGCTCTGCCTACATTAAATCCTAGAGGCATTGTTTAGGCTCATAGACATTATGTGCATTTACTTTTAAATAAAGGATACCTTTGAATTGCAGGATTTCAAAAACCTTAACATTTAGCTAAAAACTAATTTTTTAAAAATTCTTGTGACAAACTGACCTTTGCTAACAGGTTTAATTATTTCTGATGGCCATGATGGATGGTTAGAGTAGACATTTTAACACTTACCAGCAAACATTTACAAAACATCTATTAAGTGAGATGTCTTTCCTCAAGGAGATCCAGTGTTTCTCCAAATGATTTGAAAACTCATCTTGAAGTTTGTTCAGCCTCCGGTTTCCTGGAATCCATTCCAGACCCTCAGGGTTGAATCTTTCACTGTGAATTCTGGGATCTGCATGTTTATCAAAACTCGATGGTTTTGAGAACCAATACTCTCAGCGTTTTCCATCCATAGAGAAAAGGAGTAAGTCCAAAGTGGTGGCTAAAATCTGGCAAGAGGGCAAGTAACCTTTCGTAAGATGAGAACTCTCATGGAAGTTTTGCTGCCTCGGCCTTTCTGCTTGTGGAACTTTGGAAATTTGTAGCAGTCATACTGAGAAATGGCTTAGAATATAATAGAATACCCAGAGTACAACTAAGCAGGGGGTGATGGCGTGTGTTTAGAAAGAAAAGAGTTTCAACCCAGAGTGTTTGTTACCCAAGCTCTGAAGAAACCAAGAAGCAGGCAGGCTCCCTTTGGACAAGAACCCAATAAAGCAGAGTCCACAGCTGAGTGTTTCTCTGATACATCTCTTAGGGGCATGGAAGATCCTAGATCCACAGACGTTGCCTACAGCCAGTAAGAAATTCAGAAATCTGCAAATGAATCCTATTCGTGACTGATTGGCACGCTAGGGGCTGGGAGTGCCACACAGCCTACCTTGAATCTCAAGATCTGATCAGTTTTTTCAAGCGCCCCACCCCCCACCACTGGGGGACATTTAGAAGCTGAGCTTTATTGACAGTTCATCATAAGGAGTTTGTGGGCTGTATAAAAGCCATCAATGAAACAACAGTGTAAAGGAATCTTTTTGTTTTGTTTATCTTATTTTGCTTCAAAAGGAGACTCATGCTCTTTTTTTCACAGAGAAGTACCATTCTGGAATTGATTATAGAGTCCATTAAAACCTTTCAGAGATCTGATATTTAAACTTAAGAATGATTCTTTAGTTCTTTATTCAATGTATGTATGATAGGCAAACCTATGACTCTTAAAGTTTTATTTGCTCTGAATACCATGAAGTGCTCAAAGACTTAATATTCTAATTTCTACCTATGTTCACTTTGAAGGATCCACACAATAATCTTTTTAGTGAGTCATGCTTTGCTTCGTTTCACCTTTTGAAAATGTCATGTGCAGCCTTTTAAAATTAAAGACCAAATGGCAGATAGGAACCTCACACAGCACAGCAGAGGTGAAGGTGTACAGTGTGTTCTGGCTGCCAAGAGAGGCTCTGTGGAGTCATACCATAGGTCTTGGAGAGAAGAAAAAGGTGGCTGCTATTTTCATGAAATGCTATCACAGCAAATACTCTCGAAGGAAAAAGAAAACAATAGTTACCTATGGGATTGGAAGGAAGCAAGATGTTTACTGCATATGGTTCTACACTTTTAGTTTTCTAACCATACAAATGTATTGTCTATTTTAAAAATTAAATATTTTAAAATATTTAGAGCAAGTTACCCAGTGATACACTATAACGTTAATATTTTAACTGAAAGTGATAGTGTCCCAGTCGTGTTCAACTCTTTGAGACCCAGGCCAGAATTCTCCAGGCCAGAATACTGGTTAGCCTTTTCCCTTCTCTAGGGGATCTTCCCAACACAGGGATTGAATCCAGGTCTCCTGCATTGCAGGCAGATTCTTTACCAACTGAGCTATTAAGAAGCATTTAAATGCATAGAAAAAAAAAGGAAAGAATCTACCAAAATGTTAAAGAGTGATTGTTATTACTTGATGTTGAGATTATTAGTAATAACTTATTTTCTCCTGAACTATTTCTTGGTATTTTCCAAATGTTCAGCAAATACACATGTATATATTGTTGTTGTTTAGGCACTAAGTCTTTGCAACCCTATGGACTGTAGCCCACCAGCCTTCCCTGGTCCATGGAATTCTTCAGGCAAGAATATTGGAGTGGGTTGCCATTTCCAACTCCAGGAGATCTTCCCGACCCAGAGGTCAAACCTGGGTCTCCTACATTGCAGGCAGAGTCTTTACTATATGAGCCACCAGGGAAGCCAGGTGGCTTATTTTATATACATATATTGAAGCATGTTAATTATCATATGTCTAATCAATCGCCAGCCCAGGATTGATTCTCGGGGCTGGTGCATTGAGATTTCCCCGGGGGAGGGAGGAGGGAGGGAGGAGGGAGGGGGGTTCTGGAGGGGGAGCATATGTAAACCCATGATGATACCATGGCATTGTATGGCAAAAACTAAAAAAAAAAAAAAAGTGATTACGTTGTAAGAATATTAAAAAAAAAAAAAAGAGCAGACTTGCTTTGTCAGGCTATGTGAGTCATGTGTTGGCCCCTGAACAGACAGCTGGCCCCACTGTCAGCTGTCAGGATTGCTCTTCCCCTCCCCATGGACTGCGGCCTTTCTCTGGGACTCCTGGCCACTTCCCTTACCCCTGTCTCCCATTTAACTGCATAGACTAGTAATGCATTGCATGTTTCATATTTTTGAGACATGGTGTCTCAGTTTTTTCCAAGGCTGGATGAATAGAATTTGTATCCTTATATTGTCTGGTCCAGGGATTTTAACTTTCAAGAGTTTGTGGATTCTTCAGTGTACTGATTTCTAGTTTAACTTACTTTTGTCCTAAATTTGAGCACAGAGCTAAAATCAGGACCAAATTCAGTTTAACTCAGGCGAAAGAAATCAATACCCTGAAGGACTAACAAATTCCTGGTCATATTTATGTGTCAGGAAAGAACATTTTAGTTATTTGCTTGACTCATTTGAAAATTTTGAAGATGTTAAGACTTTGAAAATATACTTTGGTACCTCTGTAGTCTAGAAATTGCCCTTAGCTCAGATTATTCTACTTTTCCTTACTCACTTAAATTTTTTTCCTGTTCTTTAGTTGATGTGTTTATTTGCGTTAAAACAACCTTAAAATATAGAATTTTCCTTCTGATAAAATTGGTTATGGTTTAATATGAATTAAGTGCCAGTAAACTTAAAGCAAGAAGTCTATGTTTATATTCCTTGAGCATATGTGATACCATAGAAAATCAAGGGTGTTAATCCTTTAAGAAGATTTCTTAAGAGAAAATGCATACTGGTTCTATTGTCTAGTCCCAACCCTTATGTAACCAACAGATTTTTGGTTGCTAAGGATTTATTATACAGCACAGTGAAATATAGTCATTTTAATGCTGAATCACTATGTTGTCTACCTGGAATTAATATAATACTGTAAATCAACTACACTTCAAGTAAAAAATAAAAATTGAATTTGTACCTAGAAATTGATTGCCCATATATTCAATAGGTGATAGTCCAGAATTTTAAAGACATGTTTTATGTACTAAATGGTGACTTTGTACATTAGTTTTAGTTTTTATGTCCCCTCCTTAAAATATATTTAAAAACCATGTATAAATAGTTATTGTAGCAAAGAAAAGAAACAGTGGCAAGCTTATTTTTTTCATGCTGGAAATCTGTCCAGGGAAGTTTTAATATATTTGAAACTTCTTTGCTTTCTATTTTATCATTTTACCACATATGCCATAGAGTCCAAAGAAAATCAACATCCATAGTATACTTTCACAATGGTGTGTACTTAAAAGTTTTGCATTGGTAGTTCCCTGGTTTCCTAGTGGTTAGTGTCCCAGGCTTCCACTGCCATGGCCTGGGTTCAATCCCTGGTTGGGAAACTGAGACCCCATAGGCCTATGGCTAACATCATAAGGTCATAGTTAATGGTGAGAAATTGGACACTTCCCCCAAAGATTAGGAGCAAGACAAAGATTCCCCTGCTTACCAGTCCTACTCAGTGTTGTGCTAGAGGAATTAATATAACAATTAATTATTAATTAATAATTAATAGCAATGCAGTAACACAAGAAAAGAAAAGAAGTACAGACTTGGAAGGGAGAAATACAATTGTGTTTGTTTGCAGATGACATGATATGTCTATTACTTAGTTGTAAACCTAGCAAATATGTGGAGTCTACAGGTGGAAAATTACTCTGATGAACAAAATCAAGGAATGTCTAAATAAAAGGAGAGTTATTTCCATGTTCATGGATTGTAAGATTCAGTACTATCAAGTTTATATAGAGAGGTCAAACACCCCAAATAATCAAAACACATGAAAGAAAGAAGAATAAAGTTGTTGGAGTGATATTAGTTGACTTGAAGACTTATTATGAAACTATAATCATCAAGACTGCATGGTGTTTGTGAAAGAATATACAAAGATCAAAGGGACAAAACAGAGAGCCCAGAAGTGGACCCAAACACACAGTCATTTAAACAGTGAAGCAAAGGGAGTTCTGTGGACAAAAGACAGTCTTTCAACAAATGGTGGTGGGCAATTAGGTTTTTGATGCAAGAATAAAGTATAGACATGGACTTTATTTTACTGAAGTCAACTTAAAATGGATCGTGTAAAATGCAAAATTATAAAACTTCTGGAAGAAAACATGGGAGAAAATTTAGATAGCCTGTGATTGATGGTGAGTTCATAGATATAACACCAAAAGCACAATCCATGGAAGAAAATGGCTAAGCTGAACTGTGGCAAAATTAAAAACTTTCCTCATAAAAAAAGATAAATGTTAAGAGAGATGAAAAGATAAGCTGCAGTCTAGGAGAAATTATTTGCATGTTCCTTGATAAAGGAATATGTCTAAAATATTCAAAAACTCTTCGAGCCTAACAATAAGAAAACCTACAACCCAATGAATACATAAGGAAAAGGGTCAAAGCCACTTCAGCGTATGTATATAGATGGCAAGTAATCATGTGAAAAAACTCTCAAGACGATTTTTCATGGAATTGCAAATTGAGATATTATGTGCTCATTAGAATGGCTCTGATCCGAAAGACTGACAGTAGTCAAGGCGTACAAGGATGTGGAGCAACAGGAACTCTCATTTGCTGCTGGTGGGGATGCTACTGGTCTAGACACTTCAGGAGACAGTTGGCAGTTTCCCAAAAGGCAGTCTTATCATTGTTGTTGTTCAGTCATCCCGCTGTGTCTGACTCTTTGTGACCCCATGGACTGCAGCATGCCAAGCTTCCCCGTCCCTCACCATCTCCCAAAGTTTGCCCAGGTTCATGTCCATTGCATCAGTGATGCCATCCAGCTATCTCATCCTCTGACACCCTCTTCTCCTTCTGCCCTTAATCTTTCCCCATATTAAGGACTTTCCCAGTGAGTCCGATATTCGAATCAGATAACCAAAATACTGGAATTTCAACTTCAGCATCAGTCCTTCCAATGAGTATTTCAGACTTGATTTCCCTTAAGATTGACTAGTTTGATCTCTTTGCTGTCCAAGGGACTCTCAGGAGTCTTCTTGAGCACCCTGGTTTGTAAGCATTAGCCTTATCGTATGCTCAAGCAACTATGCTTCTAGATACTTACCTTATTTAATTAAAAACTTGTGTAACACAAAAATGTGCATGCAGCTTTATTCATAATTGACAGAAATTGGTTGCATCTATTGTCCTTTAGCAGGTGAGCTGATCAACTGTGGTCCAGTGGAAAGTTATCGGCAATAAAAAGAAATGAGGTAATAAGCTATAACAAGACATGGAGGATCCAGTAATGCATATTGCCAGTGAAAGAGATTAGTCTGAAAAGGTCCATACTGTGTGATTCCAACTGTATCACTAAGTCGTGGCAAACTCTTGCAACCCCATGGATTGTAGCCCACCAGACTCCTCTGTCTATGGGATTCTCCAGGCAAGCGTACTGGAGTGGGTTGCCATTTCCTCCTTGAGGGGATCTTTCTGACCCAATGAGCACACTTGTGTCTCCTGCATTGCAGGCGAATTCTTTGCTGTCTGAGCCACCAGGGAAGCAGTCCGACTTTATTACCTTCTGGAAAAGGAAAAGCTATAGAAACAATAACAACAACAAATCAGTGGTTGCCAGGGGTTCCAAGGAGGGGGGAGAGGAATGAATAAGTAAAATGCAGGGATTTTAAGGTACTGAGCCTTTGATATGATACCGAGTGGTGATGACATGTTATTATGCGTTTGTTAAAAAGGCACAAGAGGAGGACTGGACCCTAATGTAAACTGAGGACTTCAGTTAATGTAATGTATTGGCTTATCAATTGTAACAAATATACTAATGCAAGAGGTTAATAATAGGAGAAACTGTGGGGTGGTGGGGAGGGAGTATGTGAGGACTTTCTGTACTTTATATACAATTTCTCTATAAAGCTAAAACTACTCTACAAGAAAAAAAAAAAAAGATGAGTTCATGTAGCTGTTATCAAGCTTCAGTGTTTTTCACTATTTTCCAAATGTTTTTACCCACAGACCTGTGCTAGACAGGAGATGAGAGGGCCTTTTAGCACTGGGGTGAGTTGTTGGAAAAGTGCCAGAGGGCATTTGGGGAGAGGTTGACCCAAAAGATGTTTGCAGTGTGTCCCCTGTGAAGAGGCCATCGGTGTGAGCAGATTGGTGCCCATGGAGATTAGACTCCTCCCCTCCCACAGAGCCCTGGGAGACAGGGAGTATCTTCACAATCACATTTCAAAGAGATGGCTTCCAAGTTCCAGAGAAAGATGCTCCTAGGTTGCATTGGGTGGCCAAAGTATTGGAGTTTCAGCTTCAGGATCAGTCTTTCCAACGAATATTCAAAAGTTGATTTCCTTTAGAAAAGGAAAGTTTGATAAGACCTATTAGGTTCTTACTTTCCCTGGTGGCCCAGAGAGAAAAGAGTCTGCCTGCCATGTGGGAGACTTGGGTTCAATCCCTGGATTGGGAAGATCCCCTGGAGAAGGAAATGGCAATTCCTTCTGGAATACTGGAGTGGGTTGCCATTTCCTTCTCCACACTGGGTTCTTAATAAGTGTTAAAAATATTATGTAGCCCCAAACTCCTAACATGTAATTTATTTTTAAAATGCTTACTTGTCTGCACCCAGTCTTAGATGTGGCATGTGGAATCTAATTCCTTGACCAGGGATTGAACCTGGGCCTCCTGCATTGGGAGCACAGAGTCTTAGCCACTGGACCACCAGGGAAGTCCCCCCTACTATTTAATTTAAAACAAAAATTTAAAGTTAATCCATAAAATTCATAAGAAATTCCCCCAGTGTTCTGATTTTTCCCGTGATTTCTGTTTCAATGCTATTTCTAAAATATTAAATTTCAAATTATTATAAAAACATTGACATTGGCCCCTTCGGTTAGTGAGCACTTCAGGCCTTGCTGCCTGTGGGTGTCTGCACTGAGAAACAGTGGTCTGTGTTCTATGTGGGGCCAAAGACCTGGCTGCCCTACGCAGCTTCTTATTTGGGTGACATGAATCATTCACATTAAACCCTGCGTTTTATCTCCAGCCATTTGTACCAAAACTGCGCAATTTTACCTTTTCTTTCCTTACAAGAAACTTAGAGGTATGAATGTATTTTTCCCTACTTTCTTTCTTGGGCTGCATACAAGGGAAGCATTATCATTCAAATGTGCTTTTAATCATCTCGTCTATAACATCCCCAGCAATCAGAACAGATTTGTAATTTGTGAGCCATGTGTAAAGACGAGATATCTTGCTTCACTGAGAAAATAGACGATTTTGTGAAATATTGGCCATTTATCTGTCAAAGTGGGCCATTATACATTGAACCACAGTAAGAAGTCACTGTGTACCTTCAATTCTTGTCATTTATGCTCTAATGAAGTTTTTTGTATCTGGTATAAGGCTGATCCAATTCTGCTTTATTTGAAATTCACTTTTGACAGAATGAGGTATATAGAAATTGTTAATCAAGAGAATTCAATTGAAGAATAAAATCAGAATGCAGAGTCAGGTCAAATGCATTTTTTTAATTAAAAAAATATCAATCATCAAGAAAACAATGAGGGAGAAGAGAATAGAAAATAGTGTGATTATCTTTTTCCCTCCACTGCCTCTGCTTCATAAACTGGGTGTTTTCTAAGGCCATAAGCCATGAGGTTGTCCTTGTGTCTGCATTTAGGATTCATTATTTTGCATGTAACATTCAAATGATATGTTGAAATAGGCATAGAATCAATTGTCAGAAGACTTGTTTTTTAATTCTTGCTCTATCATCTGCAGCACATAAGTCATGTGACCCTGGATGAATTATTAAATCTTTCTGAGCCCTGCTTTCTTCATCTGAAAAATGAGAATAATAAAAAAAAATTATTTTCTGTATTACAAGGTTGTAACAAGCAGCAAATAATTTAATGTACATAAAAAAATCATGGTGTAAACTTAAAAGCACCATGAAAGATTATTATTTATGCTTCAATGCATGCATTGTTCGTGGTCTGTGTAATCTGTATTTTCGGAAACTAACCCTCCATCATGTTGACATTTGCTAATTTTAAATCATGCTGCAAATGAGTGATTCAGATTGGAACACCTGCTATCATCATTTTTAAAGAAAATGACTATCATTTGATTTACGAGAACATTTTATCTTAATAAGTTCAGTTCAGCATTTATTAGCATGTATTAGCCTGAAATTCCCTTAACATAATATCATATCTAATTCTTTTCTCAGATATCAGAGTGGTAACCATATTATTCTTGAACACTGTACTTGGTGGGAAATGCTGGCCTTGATACTTTCCATTATTTTCCCAGGAGTACTTTAAAAATTGTAAGTTTTGAAAGTAAATAAAGGAAAAGATTACAGTGTAGCTTAAGAGGATGTAAACCTTTGGACGTCATATTTCTGGATTGTGTTCTCTATTATGTAAATAGTTTAATTGCGTTATATATCTGTTTCGAGCAAGGAAAGTCTATGTTTGGGGAAGACACCTGAATACATGTGAGAGGTGGGTGGAAGGTACACACAAATTGGAAAAGGTAAGAGAAGATAAACTGCAGAATGGAAGAACCACATACGGCCATTTGGCATCAGAAAGGAAGATTTATGTTCTATTCTTCAAAGACTGTATTGCAACTTGCTATTTACCAAGACTTTATGGTTTCTATCTCTGAAAATATGATTGTGTTAAATTAACACAAGGTTAATTTTTAAACCTCCCTAAAGGAGACCATCCAGCAGTTCATTTTATAGCAAAATGAGTATCATTGCTCCCACATAAACACTGGCATTGGACTATGTTGAGACCTCCTGACCTGTGTGTTTTGAAGCTATTTGCTTTCTAAACTGGAAGCCTCAGAAGTTCTGGATGCCTTCTAAAGTTGGCATTGGAATCATGCTAGAGTTTGTAAGTTCTTTTGTTTTTCCTAAGTAGGTTCTGCTAAGGAGTGGTTCTCAAAAGCTCTGCTGTACAGAAAGATTTAACAAAACCAGAGTCATTTTGTCTCCTTAAAACACTGTCCTTTGCAGGGCTTGACACTCTGGAAGATTTTCTTCCTTAGCATCATTTAGCATTCTGAATAGCAGTATCACTCAGAGGGCAGAATCAGCTTCAAATCAGTGACCCTTTAAGTGGTATCAAAAGTCTAATACTTCAAGCTTTGTTTCATTTTGTCAGGAATCTCCATGAATCCTTCTCTTTGTGCATAGAGCCCTGGAGTCAGTACATGTAACAGCCTGAGTGAAGGGAGGGTAGGCTGTACACATTGACATTCTACAATAGTCTAGGAATGGAGAACGAATCTTGAGCAATCATAAACTTTTAAGGACATCCTGAAATATAGTACTTTAGGAGTGCATGCAGTTCAAGGATAAATAGAGGAGCAGTTTGCCATTTGTACCAAATTAAATCAGACTTTCAGTTCAATCAAAACAGCTTGCAGCTGGATTCAATAATCTGATTTCCTGACACTCAGAAAAATTGAAGGTCTCCAAAAGACCCCTGCTGATCTTCCACATGAAATATAGTTTGTTGGCAATTTCACTCAACTTCTTAATGGCTTCCCTTTTAATAAGCTAAAAAATGCAAATAAAGCATAAGGTTACCCAGAGATAGCTTTCAGGTAGTGTTTATTCCAGCTAAGTGAAACACACAGCACAGTGCCTCTAAAGGATTGTACCCTTGTTCTTCCTCAAAGCAGCTATTTTGTTAAATGTGCCATTAGATGAATCTTTGTATTAGCATCCTGGGAGTACTGTTTTGACACTGGTTGTGTGTTAAAACATAATAAAAGTCTTCAGAGAAGAAATGCTAGAGTTCAGTATGAATAACTTGGTATTTTCTTGAGAAGGTAATGAGACAAGTAAAGATAAATCCTCAAGTATCCATTAACTGTCCACTATTCAAGCTAACAAGGAGCCGAACTTACAGATAAATCTAGTCCTGCCTAGTTAGTGCAGTTCCTAAGAATGTGTATTATTGAGTTATGAGTATATAAATTGGTAAATGTAGGTCTTTCAGGATGTTGAGTGGGCTTTTTCTGTTGCCCCGGAGCTGAAAATTACAAACAAAAAAACAAGGAGCCTTCTTGCGTTTGAAGGCTGAAAGTCCCTCTAGGGCTTATGATGAGGTCTCACAACTGACCCTGATCCATTGTCACAAGTCTATCCCCTTCTTTTTCGAAAAATTGCATTTATTTTTTTCTTGGCTTTGCTGGGTCTCCGTTATTGCCCTGGCTTCTCTAATGTCAGAGAAGGGGGCCTACTCTCTAGCTGCGGTGCGCAGGTTTCTTAATGTGGTGGCGTCTTCTGTTGCGGAGCATGAGCTCTAAACACAGGCTCAGTCGTTGTGGCTCATGGGCTCAGTTGCTCTGCAGCACGTGGAATCTTCCTGGAGCAGGGATCCAACACGAGTCTCCTGCATTGGCAGGTGGATTCTTTACCACTTAGTCACCAGGGAAGCCCTGCAGGTGAAAGTGTCAGTCGCTCAGTCGTGTCCGACTCTATGTGATCCCATGGCCTGTAGCCCGCCAGGCTCCTCCATCCATAGGATTCTCCAGGCAAGAATACTGGAGTGAGTTGCCATTCCCTTCTCCAGGGGATCTTCCCAAATCAGGGATTGAACCCAGGTTTCCTGCATTTCAGGCAGATCCTTTACTGTCTGAGCCACTAGGAAGTCCCCTATCCCTTTCTTAATAAGCACACAGCTTAGGGAGAGGCAGAGGTAAAAAAAAAAGGGCATTGTTCAGATGATGAGTCCTTAGCATCAGGAGTGCTGGGGTTTTTCTTCCTTTCTTTTCAAGGCAGAAAAAGTGCTCATTCCCTTCCCAGTCTGCATCCTGACAGTCATCAGGCAGTTCACTCAGGGCAACCCAGGAGAGGTTGATGAAGGGACCGTGTATCTGGTGTGACTGAAGTTGAGAGAAGCCAGTGAGGCACAGCAGAGGACCCTGACCATCAGAGAAGGGGAGGCTTGAACCACCACAAACCCAAAGAGGCAAGGGGGGTCATGGAGACTAGAACTCAGAACTGGAGATGGAGAGGCGGGCAGCTGGTTGGACAGATGGGCTTCTGAAGAAGGACTTAGTCACTGACAATTTCCAGCCCTGCAAGGACAGAGTCTAGGAAATAAATACCTCCATATCTTTCTGTGGACTCTTGTTTCCCACCACACCTCCCTTTGCCCAATCCAAGCAGAAGCCAGTGAGCAATAGAGCCCAGGTGAAATTTCATGTAGAAGCCAGCCTCCTGGGCACCCAGAAGAGACGAGAAGCTGGGTGTAGATCTGGAGGATCAAGTAGGTTACCCAGAACCTTGTGATAGGGCACTCCAAGAGTCAGTCATGGAGCATGGAGGGTCTTGGAGGGAGCATTAGGATTTCACTCTCTGGCTGGAATCTTAGCTCCAGTGCTAGGGGAAGAGCATGAAGAAGATGCTCCCAGCTTTTGCCCCACTCCAAATCCATTGGACTCAGCCCAGGGTGATGGTGGGGAGGGGGAAGGGAATACCTCAGTCAGATGTGATGTTGATACAATATTGTCGTGAAACTGCATTGAGTTGAACTGGGGTTTTTGCCACCTGAAAGTGAATGGGAAAGGTTTGTTTAGGATGCTGTTGAGGAGATAAGGAATGGTGGTTCTGCAGAGTACAGTCTAGTCAGTGACTGTAGAAAAGCAAAGACCTTACATGTTTGTACTTTGGAGTTAAGACTCTTCAGTAAGTTGGTTATCCTGGGAAGTCTGGGAACAATAGCACAAGTGTACAATTTATATGACAAGTGACAATTGTATAAGTGACAATTGATGGGTTTTTGATCTCACTTGCTGACACTCCAAAGGTATAGACTGCCCGTTCTTTTTTCTGATTTGTTAGCTGAAAACCTACAACTAACATGCCTTTGAGTAAAACCCCATCATGAAAATTTAATTTTTAAATTAAGAATGCTGCCACTCTTCTCAAGAATTACTGAGTCAAATTACCCTTGAGTAGAGAGATTTATATTAAAATGTATAGCTTCTGATCTTTACTATCTAATTTAAATATTCTTATTTTGCTATGTACTTTCTCATTATAACATATATTATTTATTAATTTTAATTTTGGGCTCCCCAGGTGGCGCTAGTGGTAAAAAACCCGCCTGCCAGTGCAGGAGACATAAGAAATGCAGGGTCAATCTCTGGGTCAGGAAGATCCTTTGGAGTAGGAAATGGCAACCCACTCCAGTATTCTTGCCTGGAGAATCCCGTGGACAGAGGAGCCTGCTGGGCTCCATTGGGTCAAAAGAGTCAGAAATGACTGAATTACCATGCATAATTTTAATTAAGGGCCTTAATCAGGGCCTTAATATTTGTTTTTCCCCTATATTATATTATATTATTTTTAAGCAACAACAAACAGGTGACCATCCAACGGATGAGGCAAGAGGACTGCATCCCCCTTTAGAGATTGTTAGCACTCCTAAATGCCTCTCCCTAGTACCAGGGAAAGTGGTTGACGCTGCCTGGGGTTTCTCCTAGGATGTGGTGGTCAGTGATTTTACTCACTGACTCCCCTCCTTCCACAGCTTGCAAAGTCTGGACCTACTGCCCTTTGAGGTTAAGCAGGGCCATGAAACCAGTTTGGGTCAATAAGTTGTCATTTGAGGTGGTATTTCTAATTTTTAGAACAAAGCACCTACCTTGAGAGTTTAGAGTTGTTTCTGCCGCATGCATTAGCCTGATGTACTGGTGGAGGCAGTGGGGATGGGGTGCGGGTGGCTGCCCAGGGGCTGAGTGTCAAGAAACAGAGGTCTCCCTTCAGAGGTCTGAAAGGGCCACCTGAGCCCCTCAGCCTGGTTGGGAGCTGTCCCCGTGAAGGGACTTACAGTGGAATAATAGTTTGACACTTCTGGAGAAAATGTAGTCATGGAGTGTTCTATCTATTAGTCCTCCCGGGCTGCCAGAAACCTGTGAGATGTATAAAACATCTTTTGGTAAAAGAGTAGAGCCTTTATACCATGTTCTGACTCTTAAATAAGAGAAGAACCGTTTGACTCAGCTTCCCTCCTGGTAGGATTCTGTAAATTCCTTTTTCTTGGACTTTTCTTCATTTCCCTTCAGTATGGCAATGCAGGAGGAGCTGTCTGGTTTCAGGATCGCTGACACCAGGCGGTCAGTCTTTTGACTGATGGTCCCCAAAAGAGACTCTGAGCAGACACCGCTGCTCCCCCTGCTCCAGATCCCCGGTGACAACCAGGCCAGCACAGAAGCTCAGAGACTGTGATGGAAACCTGCAGAGCTCAATAAACTAGGGAGACAGTTCTGGGAAAAATTTTAATGAATCCTTTTGTAAAACTAGTACGACTCAACAGGCTATTCCGTGTGTCCTGAGCCACTCACAACAATCAGGCCACATCCTGTAACTAGGTCTTCACATATTATTTTTTCTTTTTCTTATACCAATTACGACAGAGACATATTCTTCTTTTAAAACATAGCTCTGGATCGTGTTAACTTCCTTGTGACCACATCTCTGGTCTGAGACATCTGTTGGCCTTTTTACCAGGTGATGCCATGAGGAGTTGAGTATGAGAGGTGAAATTGAACACAGATCCTTCTTACACAGACCCTTCCTGGATAAGGTTCCTGTCCCTCAGTGTTTCCAGTTCATCTGCCCCTTTGTTCAGTTTTCTTGAAATCACTTCAGTTCAGTTGCTCAGTTGTGTCCAACTCTTTGTGACCCCATGGACTGCAGCACGCCAGGCTTCCCTGCCCATCACCAACTCCTGGAGCTTATTCAAACTCATGTCCATTGAGTCGGTGATGCCATCCCACCATCTTATACTCTGTTGTCCCCTTTTCCTCCCACCTTCAATCTTTCCCAGCATGCAGGTCTTTTCAAATGAGTCAGTTCTTCACATCAGGTGGCCAAAGTACTGGAGTTTCAGCCTCAGCATCAGTCAGACCAATGAACATTCAGGACTGATTTCCTTTAGGACTGAGTGGTTTGATCTCCTTGCAATCTAAGGGACTCTCAAGAGTCTTCTCCAACACCACAGTGCAAAAGCATCAATTCTTCAGTGCTCAGCTTTCAGCCCAACTCTCACATTCATACACGACTACTGAAAAAACCATAGCTTTGACTAGACGGATCTTTGTTGGCAAAGTAATGTCTCTGCTTTTTAATATGCTGTCTAGTTTGGTCATAACTTTTCTTCCAAGGAGCAAGCATCTTTTAATTTCATGACTGCAGTCACCATCTGCAGTGATTTTGGAGCCCAAGAAAATCAAGTCTGTCACTGTTTCCATTATTTCCCCATGTTTGCTATGAAGTGATGGGACCAGATGCCATGATCTTAGTTTTCTGAATGTTGAGTTTTAAACCAAATTTTTCACTCTCCTCTTTCACTTTCATCAAGAGGCTCTTTAGTTCTTTTTCACTTTCTGCCATAAGGGTGGTGTCATCTGCATATCTGAGGTTATTGATATTTCTCCTGGCAATCTTGATTTCAGCATGTGGTTCATCAGCCTAGCACTTCCCGTGATATACTCTGCATATAAGTTAAATAAGCAGAGTGACAATATACAGTCTTGACTTACTCCTTTCCTGATTTGGAACCAGTCCGTTGTTCCCTATCCTGTTCTAACTATTGCTTCTTGACCTGCATACAGACTTCTCAGGAGGCAGGTCAGGTGGTCTGGTATTCCCAATCTTTTAGAATTTTCCAGTTTGTTGTGATCCATAGTCAAAGGCTTTGTCATAGTCAATAAAGCAGAAGTAGATGTTTTTCTGGAACTTTCTTGCTTTTTTGATGATCCAACGGATGTTGGCAATTTGTTCTCTGGCTATTCTGCCTTTTCTAAATCCAGCTTGAACATCTGTAATTTCACGGTTCACGTACTGTTGAAGCCTGGCTTGGAGAATTTTGAGCATTACTTTGCTGTTCTGTGGAGATATCTGGATACATAAATAGAAAGTCATCATACCTCTAGAGAAGGAAAAGGCAGAGTTCAGTATGATATTTTGATTTACATAAGAATTTAAATCAAACATGTTGATGTTTGACAGAAAACAACAAAATTCTGTAAAGCAATTATCCTTCAAATAAAAAATAAGTAAATTTAAAAAAATTTAAAAAGTCTTTGCTATCTTATAGGTTCTTGAAAAAATTATGTTTACTTATAATAAAATCAAAATAAAACTTACTTTACTCAAAAAAAAAATTAGTGCTTTCTGAATCTTTGGTTGTTCTTTGAATTTTCCTTCTTACTTTGGATGGGACTCTTCAAAAGTCTACCCAACCATGGAGCCTCTGTCTCAGAGGGGACTTGGGGTTCCCTTTAAACCACCCTTTTATGGGGAATACCTTAGGGAAGAAATTGATACACACAGTTACTCACACAGTTCTAATTCAGTTCCAAGTGCTAATTCCAGTACCTCATCTTTCAGGTGTAACTTTGACATTAAATTTCAGTTTGACCCTGAATTTCAAATTCTTCTGTCCCATTGTGTCCTGGAATCTGATCTCATCATTTCATTCTCTTTCTGCTTTGCCCTGTTTCAGCCTGCTTGCCTCCGAGCCAGAAGTCCCAATCTCTGCTTACGTGTAAATAAACAT
This sequence comes from Antilocapra americana, assembly GCA_007570785.1. NCBI lineage: Eukaryota > Metazoa > Chordata > Mammalia > Artiodactyla > Antilocapridae > Antilocapra > Antilocapra americana. The sequence continues at coordinate 1,138,895 of ML663020.1, forward strand.
GAAGGCAAATCGCAAAGTCTTACTTGGCTCCCTTTGCCTAATCTCTGTTACTTGTCCTGTTTCTTTTGCTTGTGCCAATGTGTACCCCTGTGACATCTGTCCCTAATGGAAGTAGTTCCTCAAACTTAACTAACTTCTGAGCTGTGACCCTAACTACACAGTTTCTGTATTGACTGATTTCCCAGTCCTGCTCTTTCTTGGTCCGCTTGCAGCCCTGGTTTTGGTGCTAATACCACAGAAATTCTGGGACCGTAAGCTGGAAAGGCAAGCTCAGAAGAAAACATCCTTCTCACGTCAAAAACAGGATGTTTTCTCTCAAGGAAAAAATCTACAAAAAGAGAAAGAAAGGCCCCTGACCCTTTCTCCCTTGTTCCAAGCTCACTTTTTCCAGTATAGAATGTCGTTACCTCAGCACTGCTAGGAAACATTAAGTCATACACGATAAAAATGAGATTTGTCTTGCTCTAAGGAAGTTAGGAATATCTGTATTTAAAAAACATCCTTTTAACATAATTTTTTCTATGTGTGAAAGGAATATCTTTTAGGAATGGATTTTCAGTAAGCCAGATATCTCTGGAGCGTGGTGGATTTCACAGAATATTATATTGACTTTCTTTTTGTCTCAGATTGGCTTAAATTCACAAAATAGAGTGGAGCAAAACAATAGGTGATCTCAATGTCATGCTTATGTTGAGCAAAAATCAACAAAGAGCAATTATACAGCAATGTCACTGCGATCCTGTTCAGTTTCTTCAAACTTACCCTGTGAACCAGATTTCCTCCTGTCCTCTTAAGTCAGGTTTGAGGTTACTTATGCCTTTTGAAGCCCACAACATATTTTTTTTTTATTACAAGACTGGGTGTTCTTTGCTTTGCTTGGATTTTCTCTAGTTGTGGCGAGTGGGGTCTCCTTTTCATTGTGGTGCATGGGTTTCTCATTGAGGTGGCTTATTCTGTTGTGGGGCATAGATTCTAGGCATATGGGCTTCAGTAGTTGCAGCAGGCTGCTGAGTAGTTGGGGCATGCAGACTTAGTCTCTCTGTGGCATGTAAAATCTTCCTGGACTAGGGATCGAACCCGTGACCCCAACATTCATGGTGGATTCTTATCTGCTGTGCCACCAGGGAAGTCCTCAAGCCCATAACTGTTACAGTTACCTGGATATGTGATGTTTATCTGGCTGCCCTCTTGGGACACTGAATTGCCTCTTACTGTCAAGAGTCACCATCAGGATTCCCTTCAAAATATCTCTAACATGCTCCCCTCCCATAGTGTCTGCTTGACCCCAGGAAGCTTAAGTATTTGCTCTGCAGTATTCTCTTCAAGTTATCGTCATGGGGAGATGGGCCTTTCATTTATATATCTTCATTCTTTTCTGGCTGAGGAATCTCCTGTCTTACCCATTCCCTCACCTCGAGGTGACATGAAGCAAACTCCTGATGGTCCTTGTCTGCAGGCTCGTTCATGGGCAGATCTCACTTCAGTTCTCTGTTTCTCAGTATAAGGGAAGAGCGCATCCCAGGGTTTCCTGCAGCAGACTGAAGCTTTATGACTGTATGCTGGCCTTGGGAAATTGACTGAAGTAATTCAGACTCTGGTGAGCTTGTTGCCTAGAAGCTTCCTGTTCCTCTTTTCTCTCTTCTCTCATAAGTCCCAAGAGGAGGAGACCTAACTCCTGGAGGCTATGGATGAAGAGAACCTCCACCAATGTACACTTGCTTTGTGTTGTTGTCGTTTACTCACTAAAATGTTGGGTTTGTCTCTTATAGCAGCAGGGTGAAGGAGGTGAACTTATTGTTTCTTTTCATTATGGTTTATCCCAGGATACTGAACATAGTTTCTGGTGCTCTACAGTAGGATCTTGTTGTTTGTCCATCCTATATATGCTAGTTTGCATCTGCTAATCCCAAACTTCCACTCCATGCTTCTTCTCTGCTTCCTGGGCAACCATCAAATCTTTTCTCTATGTCTGTGAGTCTGTTTCTGTTTTATAGATAATATGTCGTATTTTAGATTCCACATATATAAGCGATATCCTATGTTATTTGTCTTTCTCAGAAAGTAGGTTTCTTTAACCTCAGTTCTCATACTTTGGGAGCTGATGTGGATGATTTTTGAAGACCTCCTCTGAGTGTGGTGTGAAGTCTGCCCAGCTCCCCCCTCCCAGGTACAGACGTAGTACCGCAGTGGCCCTGTTCATCCTCCAGCACGTCCTCCATGTCAGGTCTGAAATCACCGTGATTTTTAATATCCTTTGTAAGTATTATTATTTATACAAAGGCCTTCCCTTTCTCCTTTCTTCCCTCAGCTCCTATCCCCCTCTTTAATTTTCTTTACTTTTTTCTATTTTCCTTTTCTTTTACCATTTGGTTTTTCACATGCAACACCTTTTCGGAGCTTTATTTCCTGCTCTCACCTTGTTACACCTGGTTCAATCTTCAGGAACGAGGTTGGGGTTGGTTTTTCTGAGGCAACTCCCCTGTCCCACGTGGGTCATGTCTGCACAACTCTCACCTGCCTCCCTGCACCTCTTCTCCTGCTGTGCACTGGTCTGCTCTGTCTGTCTCTCCTCGGCGAGAATTCAGGCTCCTTGGGAAGGAATTTCTGCCTTCTCCATCACACTACTAGAACCTACTATAATGACTGGGACAGAGAGGTGCCAAAAATATTTGTTTAGAATGAAATGTGATGTCTAGAAAACCACCAGGCTGCCATCTTTAATTTCAATATGGAGTTCACTGGAGCTGTGGACTCTAAGATTTGTGTTCATTTACCCTGAAGGAGAATTTCAAAAAGTTTCATGTGCTGTCATATATTTTGAGGGTGATGTCTAAAAGTTTTAATTATACATTAAAATAGTTTGAAAGAATGCAATTTATAGTGTGAGTGAATATTGACATTTTAAAGTGAAACTGCTATATCATCCTTTAAATGTATCAATGAAATATTAATATCATGGTGATCTGATGACCCACCATCATTTTAAAAATACATGAATAAACTCATTTTTAAAGTCAAAATTTTACCTTGTTCCTTTCTCTCCTTCAAATTATATTTTATTCCTTTTTCCTCGAAATTTTTACTGTATTAAATTGTTATGATTAAATGTGATAGTGCTAACCCTATATTTATTTAAAAGAAATATGATAATCAGTAGAAATATTTATATATGTATATGTATTTATATGGTATGGGCAGACTACACCAATAACTCTGTGGTAAGGATTCCACCTGCAATGCAGGGAACTCAGGAGATGTGGGTTCAGTCTTTGGGTCAGGAAGATCCCCTGGAGGAGAGCATGGCAACTCATTCCAGTATTCTTGCCTGGAGAATCCCATGGCCAGAGGAGCCTGGCAGGCTACAGTTCATGGGGTTGCAGAGTCAGACATGACTGAAGTGACTTAGCACACACACATATATATGGTATATATTTATATGTGTGTAAATATTTATGTACACACAGAATTTAATTCACATATATGTGCAGTATATATGTATTCTGTTTATCTTATATAGTACATATGTTTTTAATTTTTCAGTGTTTTATTTATAATCATCATTATAAATAAACATAATATTTATTTAACACTCTAGATATTTAATAACACCTAGATATTAAACAAATCTTCTATCATAACAATCACTTATTTACATAATTGATCAAAAAAGCACAAATACAGTAAAAAGTTTGATAAGTAATTGTTAAATGTAGAAATAAAACTTTATCAGAAGTACATTTGGTAATATAATCACAAAAGATTTTTTTTGATTATCCTATTTCTTTGCAACCAAAATAAGACATTCAGGTATTCTAGCTAATAGATCTATTAGTTAGCAACATGATTAAGGCACCCCTTAAATATTCTTGAAAGCAAAACACTTGACTTTCAAAAGCATTTATTACCTACTTCACTATTAAATTTGGTTTCTGTTTTTAAGTACAGTAATGTATTTTTCAAGATATATCGATTGTGTATAAGTGATAGATTTAATTCATTTGTTTAGAGACACCAGTTTTGACTTGGTATGTCTTAAAAAGACTGAGAATGATGGTTGGATGGTATCACCGACTCGATGGACATGAGTTTGAGCAAGCTCCGGGAGTTGGTGATGGACAGGGAAGCCTGGCGTGCTGCAGTCCATGGGGTCACAAAGAGTCGGACACGACTGAGTGACTGAACTGAACTGATACATGCACAAAATCATTGGTGCTGCAGATTTAGAACATTTACTTTGTGGAAAATATTTACTCTATACATCAAAGCCATTTTCCATTGTTCAAAGATCTACCAAATCAGACCCAATTTCTGTCAGAAAAGGTTTACCTTTATCTTTTAACTCAAGGAGACATGTTAACATGTGTTCTCTGAGCAGAAATCTCACTTCCGAGGCAGGTTGTATGGTTGTGGGCTGTTGTCTGGGTGACGCCACGATGCAGTGTACTCCTCCCAGTTCAGTGTTTCTCATTACTGTCCTCTTCCCTTTGCTCCCACTGCAAGTCCCTCAGGAATGGCGTGCTCTTTGAGAATCACCCAGAGATGGAGGAGGTGAGGCTATGAAGTGAAAATTGCCATCACTTCCTTATGTATTCAAACTCAGAACATCACCACACAAACCAACACACCAAGTTTCTAAGGCAGCTCTGCCCTTAACAGAAATACATGGAAATACAAAGACGTAATGCATTTTCTTTTTGTTACTTCTCAGAATTTTCTAAATTTTCAAAAATGACCATGTTGTACATTTATTATGAGGAAGTCAGAAATCAGAGAATTACTTTCAACCTTTAAATATGACACATTTATTCAGCACGGTACCAATCAGAAATCTCTAAAAACAACTATTATTGATTTCTTCAGATTGAAATTCTCAGTTTTCTGTCTAGCTACACTACTGAATCCCCTAAGGTTAGAGCAGATCAATGCCAATGTTGATTTTTAGTGTGGTTAATGTGGGTTTGCTGAATACTCTTTTTATAAATGAACTTCCAATTAAAATGGATGATTCAAGTTTTCCCAGCACCACTTATTGAAGAGACTGTCTTTTTGCCATTGTATATTCTTGCTTCCTTTATCATAGATTATGTGACCATAGGTGTGTGGGTTTATCTCTGGGCTTTCTATCTTCTTCCATTGATCTATAGTTCTGCTTTTGTGCAAATACCATACTGTTTTGATTACTGCACTGTTGATGGTAATGTAAATTGTTACTCCACTATGGAGAATGGTATGGAGGTTCCTTAAAAAACTAAAAATAGTCCAACAATCCTACGTCTGGGCATACCTTTGAGAAAATCATAATCTGAAAAGATACATATGCCTCAATGTTCACTGCAACACCATTTATGACAGTCACGGCATGGAAGCAGTCTAAATGTCCATCATCAGAAGAATGGATAAAGCAGATATGGCACATATTCACAATGGAATATTACTCAGCCATAAAAAAGAATGAAACAATGCCATTTGCAGCAACATGGATGGACCTAGAGAATGTCATACTGAGGGAAGTAAGTCAGACAAAGACAAATATCACAGGATATCCCTTATGTGTGGAATATGAAAAAGGGTACAAAATCGTCACGGATTTAGAAAACAAACCTATGGTTATCAGGGGGTTGAGGTGGGGAGGGATTAATTGGGAGACTGGGACTGACATATACAGGCTACTGTATTGAGTGGCACAGGGAACTCCACTCAATATTCTGCGATGGCTTATATAGGGAAGGAAATCTAAACAAAGAGTGTATGTGTATAATTGTTTTGGGTTTCCCAGGTAGTGCTAGTGGTAAAGAATCTGCCTGCAGTGCAGGAGACCCAGCATTGATCCCTGAGTCAGGAAGATTCCCCTGGAGGAGGGAATGGTAACCCACTCCAGTACTCTTGCCTAAAGAAGCCCATGGACAGAGGAACCTGGTGGGCTACAGGCCATAGGTCAGAAAGAGTCTGGCATGGCTGAAATGACTTAAATGAAGTGAAGTGAAAGTCGTTCAGTCATGTCTGACACTTTGCAACCCCATGGACTGTAGCCTGCCAAGCTCCTCTGTCCATGGAATTCTCTAGGCAAAAATACTGGAGTGGGTAGCCATTCCCTTCTCCAGGGGATCTTCCTAACCCAGGGGTCAAATGACTTAGCATGCATGCAAAACTGTTTTACTTTACTGTACATGTGAACATAGCAGAACATTGTAAATGGACTATATTCCAATACAATTTTTAAAAAGATAAAATGACCACAGAATTTCAGACTTTGATCATGGATACTCTGGAGGGTGGAAATGACTGACAGATGCAGAGAAAAAAAAAAGGTTGTATCAAACAAGAAAATATTATAACCAGCAGGAGATGACACTTATGAAAATATATACAGAAAACTTAGAAATGATAAAATTACTAATCAGTCTTCAGTAAACTCAGCAGGCAATAAGTTGCAGAGCTGCTAATGAATTATTAAACTGAAACATAGCCCTGGATTAACATAAAAAGGAGCTTGAAAATGGCATCTTCCAAATGATACGAAGCAAACATGACAATCAGCAACTTTGAAAATGTTGTGAGGATATAAGGGGATGCTATTTGCTTCACATGTTTTTCTATCAATTACGCATTTTTCAAGTAAACCTAAACAGGTTCCTAATTAAGCTCCTTGTGCAGCTGCCAGAAGACTTTTTTCTTTATTTAGTACCAAGCTTAGAGCTTGTGATAAAACATCCATGATTACAAATGTCAGTGAAAGAGCAAATGAATTAAAGATGCGCCCAAGACTATGAGCATCATCCAGGTAGCTCCTGAGTAGAGTTGTCTACAACACTGCAAATGACTGGAGTTGGAATTTTCCAAGAACGCCTTCTCCTTCCTTTATTTCCATATAGACATGTATCTATTGGCACATGATGTTAATGTAAGTGTGAAATTACTAGAGCAGCAAGAAGGCTTATTACCCACTAGTGAAGGAGAGAACAAACCACCTGGAATGGAGAGGTTGTGAGAAGCCTTTCATCAACTTGAAATCTCGGTGCTAATTTTGGGAGATCGCAATCTTGAGAGTCAGACTTTGTACAGAGAGAAAAATTAGAATTTCTTCCTAATAGATCAATAACCATTGTGCTGGAATCAAGCTAAAGAGCTCTCCTTTACATTCTGGGTAGGAAAGAGTGACCAGCAGGAAGACGCACCTCTGAGAGGATGAAAGCAGGACAGACAGAAGAAAGGCAGGAGGTCAGAGGAACCTACAGAAAAAGCTGGGGCAGGGGCAGAGGGTTTGTTTTGGAAATTCTTGGCTAAGTTTTGGTTGGTAAAAACCCCTGATAAGTTGAGGGAGAATCTGGGAACATCTGGAGTGGTGGCCCTCTGCTCACTTATTCTACCTTTGGTCATATGTCACCAGGAGAGGACTCTTGACAGTCCCTTGGACAGTAAGGAGATCAAACCAGACAATCCTAAAGGAAATCAATCCTGAATACTCATTGGAAGGACTGATACTGAAGCTGAAGCTCCAATACTTTGGCCACCTGATGCGAAGAACTGACTTCTTGGAAAAGACCCTGATATTTTGAAAGATTGAGGGCAGGAGGAGAAGGGGGAGACAGAAGATGAGATGGTTGGATGGGATCACTGACTCAATGGACATGAGTTTGAGCAAGCTCTGGGAGATGGTGAAGGACAGGGAAGCTTGGTGTGCTGTAGTCCCTGGGGTCGCAAAGAGTTGATCACGACTGAGTGACTGAACAACAACACCAGGCAAAGAAGCAGAATCGGAGGTTGTAGAAGGCACACAGATCAAAGATTGTGGCTGATTTTCCGCAGCCTAAGGAGAGATGGCAGGGAGTCCAGGAAGACTCACGGTGGCAGCCGTGATCAGAGTCCTGTGAACAGGCAGAGGCCTCGGGTCAGGCTCAGGAGAACACAGAGGTGAAATGGCAGAGTCCACTCTCAAGCAGGAGTGGTGGTTGGTGGGAAGCACATGTGGGTTGGGTAGAAGACCTGTGGGGCCCCAGAGAACACAGAGGCTTGGGTCCAGAGAGCACTGTGGTGAGGCACCTTGGCCAGAGACAGCAGTGCCCAGCGGCAGCACAGAGAAGAGGACCTTTGGCCACAAATGTGAAGGTGACTGCTTGTTTAGGGGAATCAGATGGCATTTGGGGAAGTAAAGTGGGAGTGAGGAAGGTGCCATGGCTGACTCAGCATTGACCCTGAAGAGACTTTGGAGTCTCTTTGAAGTTATTTTGAAGAAGACTGAATTATTTTCAATAGGCAAGGCCCAGTGGGCACTCTGTGCCCCTCTGCCAGAGCCTCCACCACAGCTCAGTGAGCTTGGTTGCAGAACCGAGAACTGGCTTCATTTAACCAAGGATGGAAGCTCCTTCTCTTATGTAAAATTCCAGAGGTGTGTGAATAGGTCTGCTCCATGAAGCCATGCTGTATTGTTTCTATGATGTCACATTTTCCTTCTGGTCCAAGATGGTAGCTGCTTATTCTTTCTCTCTTTTATTTTCTAACCCTGACCTACATGCCCAGATGGATTAACTGAGTAATTTTCAAAGATTCCTACTGCTTCTGGTTTGTCCATAGCATTGAGATTAAATGCCACTGCTATTTGTCTCTATGGTAGACCTGTTATTTTATTTTACTTTAATTATAATTCCCTTAAGATAAAAATTGATCCCTGGTTTGGGAAGATCCTCTGGAGAATGTGAGGGCTACCCACTCCAGTATTCTTGCCTTTAACACACATGTAGATGTCATTTGTATACTGGATGGCGATAGGATATGATGCTATTATTTACCGTGGTCTCTAGTTCTACATTATCATCACGGGTGATCAATTTTAGCTCTTGGTTACCTCTCAACCCAGCCACTTCTCTCCATCTTTCCCTTCTAATTCAAATCACCATCTGTCTTTACAGGACTACGGAAGAGCTCCTTACCAGAACTTCCTGACTCACTCTGCCTCTTCCCCACCCTGTTCTTCACAGAGCAACGTCTTCCTCTGCCTCTGCCTCCCATTGCTCCTCAGGACACATCACAGGTGAGAAATTACTGGGCATAGTACTGCTGTGTTCTGCTACCTAGGGCGTGGGCGGGGAACCCCCACTCCCCCGGTTCTTGATGGAGAAAGCCTCTGGGAGCTGATTGACTATCAGAAGTTTCCTTTGATGCTATAACATCTGTACATGTGGGCTCACGAGTGTTCAAGACACGACAAAAACTGGTGGAGCTTATTTTCGGAAATGGTCCCACATTGGCTGAATGAGGTTGAATTAGACTTTGGAGGGGTCTGTTGACTCTTTCCTGAAGCTTCAAGAACCCTGTCTAGTCACTAAGCATCTTCTTCTTGGTAGCTTCCCAGGGGTGCACCTCCCCTTGCTGTCAGAGAAGTGACTTTTGGAGATGATAGACTTGAGAGAGAAAGAGAGAGGGAAAGAGAGAGAGAGAGAGAGAGAGAGAGAGAGAGGTCCCTTAGCCGCTGGGGTGAAAAGCTGCTGAAGTCTGCCTTGATCTTAGACAAGGAGATGGGGTGAGTGTGGGGTGGCCACATAGACTGCTGAGCAAAAATTTTGCAGATGTATTCCTTAGTCCAGTTATATTTCTCTCTCCCCCGTCCCTTGGCTTACTCTCAATTAGAATTCGAAGGCCAAGAGTTTAGAAATCAGGATTTTAATTCAAAATCTGTGGCAAAAGAATCTTTCTATAGACTATTCATAAAATTTCTTCTGTGAAAGGAATAATAGTTATAATTAATAATCCTTCCTGATTTACTTCTAGGGGAATCCTGGGACCTTTAGGAATATGGGTCTGTTTCATTGTGGGAATATCATCTTTGACACAGCTTTCAAAGGAATATACATAGAATTCATCTGTATATTACTGGAAAATGCAATGTAAAATTCTATGTTGAAAGAGACTAGACTTCTGCTGTCTCACTGTAATTTGAGCATCACTGTATCATAATTCAGTTGCCCCTTCTTTTCCTGTATTACCTGCTTCCCATCCAGCTCCCATTCCTTTATGTTCACAACAAATACTCAAATAGGTGTATGGTTAATAATTTTTACATATGAGCCATTGCATTATTCTTTTTTTGCATTCGTTATTCTGACCTAAATGAATTGTGAATGATTAAAGGTCACAAGATTCAATTTATTTGTATTTGGGAAATTTGAACCTATTATCCAATCCTAGGTGAGACTGTGCAACTTGCTAAGCTTTAAATTATTTTGGAGGCAAGGATAATGATTTATCTCTCCTCTTAATGGGGAAGTATATACATTCATGAGGGAGTTGTGCTAGCATGTTTTTCTTCTACATGGGAAATAGCACTTTTTGAAAATATTTTATTGTGGAGAAGAATTAGGTATGTTTGACAGGTAGGGTCAAAATGAGTAAACTAAATATAAAGAGAAATAGAGACCATAGGACTGTAAATATAGAGGACTCTTGATGTAAATGTGCCTGAATAACACCTCTTTGCATAGTAAAGACACATATATAAGACACATAGTCTAGACACGTATATAAATATATGGCTTTGTTCTTACTTATTATGTTTTTATACTGCACTTGGTACTAAAGTCCCTCGAGCCTACTTCTGTCACTCCCTTACTGAGTCACTTTGGGTCAAGCAGCGTGTTCGCTATCCCAGAAAATTTACTGGGACATCAGCTATGTGAAAACATGAGCTATCTTCATCAATCTATCCCTACAAGGCCATTCCACCCAAGGCTGTAGAAATTTTCCAGTGAGTTTCCAACTAAATACTCTAGGAAAACTAATAGATCTTTCTGCAATGATGGAAAAGATCTATATCTGTCCGGTATCCAAAATGAGAACTAGCACTTGAAATATGGCTGGTTTAAGGACCTGAATTTTTTATTTTATTTAACTTTGAGTTTAAGTAACCATATATAGTTGGTGATTACTGTACTGAATGGTGCGGCTCTTGAAGCCGTCTTTCTCCCTCATTTTGTTGAGAAATAATTGACATACATCAATGTATACATTTAAGGCATATAGCATGATGGCTTGATTTATACACGTTGTGCAATGACACTTCAGCGAACATCCATCACTTCATATAGATACAATAAAGAGACAAGGAAGAGGAAGAAAATATCCTTATAAGTAGAACTCTTAGGATTAACTCTCTTCACTGCTTTTCTGTATAGCATATAGCCATTTCCACTGTAATAAGCCTGCTGTACACTATATTCTTTGTGCTGATTTATCTTATAAGTAGAAGTTTATACCTTTTGATCATCTTCTTCCAGTTCCTGCTCCCACCACTCTCCACATCTGACAACTACAAATCAGGTCTCTTTGTCTCTGAGATGCTTTGTTTTGTTCTGCTCTGTTTTTAAGATTCCATGTATAAGTAAGATCATACAGTATTTGTCTCTTTTCGCCTGACTTATAAGGCTCTCAAGGTTCATCCACTTTTGATAATTTTTATTTCGTTACTTGCCTGATTTCTCTAGGTAGAACTTCCAGTATTATATTGATTAGGAGTGTTGAGAGTGAATATCCTTGTCTTATTCCTGATATTAGAGGCGAAGTTTTCAATCTTTCACCATTGAGTATGACGTTGTGGGATTGTCATACATCATCTTTATTATGTTGAGATGTGTTCTTTCTATCCCTAATTTGTTAAGAGTTTTTATCATGATGAGTGTTGGATTTTGTCAAATGCTTTTTCTATATATCAAGATGATCATAGATTCATTTCTTTCATTTAGTAATGTGATGTATCTCATTCATTGATTTATGTTGAATCATCTTTGCATCCCAGTGATAAATCCCACTTGATGATGATGAATAATCCTTTTAACGTATTGCTGCATTTGTTTTGCTAGTGTTTTATTAAGAATCTTTGCACCTATAATCATCAGAGATATTGGCCTGTAATATTCTTTTCTAGTAGGTTTCCTTTTCTGACTTTGGTATTAAGGATAATGCTGGCCTTTTAAAATGAATTTGGGAGAATTTATATTTTTTCAATTTGTTCAAAGAGTTTGGGAAGGATTAGTGTTAATTCTTCTTTAAACATTTGCTAAAATTTGCTGGAAGAGCCTGGGCTTTTCTTTGTTGGGAGGTGTTTTGTTTTTGTCATTGCTTTTCTATTCTTGTTTATTTTTTAACTTCTTCAGCCTTCTTTCTAGTAATTGGTCTATTCAGATTTCCTATTTCTTCTTGTTTCAGTCTTGGTAAATTATATTTCGTAAGAATTTTTCTGCTACTTCTAACTTGTCTAGATTGTTAGTAAATATTGTTCATTGTAGCCCCCATGATCCTGTGAATTTCTGTGGTAAGAGTTGTGATGTATCCTTTTTTTAAAATTTATAATTTCATTGGTTTTATCATTTCTCTTTTCCCCTTGATTAGTTAAAGTTTTGTTAATTTTATTATTTTAAAGAGCCAACTCTTAGTTTAATATTTTCTGTTACTTTATTTTTTAATGAAATCACTTTTTAGGTTTTTTTTTTTTTTTTTTGCTATGCTGGGTCTTATTGGTGGCATGTGGGATCATCTGCATTGTGGCATGCGAGATCTTGAGCTGTGACATGCAGCTTTCTATTATTCTCATGTTCTCTATTTTATTTATTTCTGCTCGAATACTTATTTCTTTTTTCTCCTGATTTGGGTTCAGTTTTTCTTCTTTTTCTACTTCCTTAAGGCATAGAGCTAGGTTATTTATCTGGGATCTTTCTTGCTTCTTAATGTAGACATTTATTTCCCTCTTAAAAACTACTTTTTCTTCATCCCATAAGTTCTGGTATGTTGTGTTTTCATTTTCATTTGTTTAAAGAAACTTTTAAGTTTCCCCTTTAACTTCTTTGATTCATTGGTTGTTCAGGAGAGTGTTAATTTCCATGTGTTCATGAATTTTCCAGTGTTCCTCTTGTTACTGATTTCTAGTTTCACTCCTTTGTTGTCAGAAAAGTTACTAGGTATTGTTTCCATCTTTTTGAATTTTTAAAAGTTATACTCAATTTAGAGTTATTATGAAATATTGGCTATATTCTTTATATTGTACAGTATATCCTTGTAGCTTATTTTAAGCCTAATAGTTTGAACCTCTTACTTCCCTACCTCTATCATGCCCCTTTCCCTCTCCCTCTTTCCACTGGACACCACTAGTTTGTTTTCTATATCTGTGACTCTGCTTCTTTTTAAAATTATATTCACTAGTTTGTGTTATTTTTTAGATTCCATATATATGTGATATCATACAGTATTTGTCTTTTTCTATTTGACTTTTCACTAGCATCATGCCCTCCAAATCCATCCTGTTTCTGCAAATGTCAAAATTTTATTCTTTTTTTATGACTAATATTCCATTGTATATATATTCCACTTTTTGTTTATCCATTTATCTGTTGGTGGACACTTAGGTTGTTTCTATATCTTTACATTTGTAAATAATGTTGCAATTGACATTGGGGTGCTGATATTTTATTGAGCTTATCTGAGTCTGAGCTTTTGGGTTTTTGGGTATATCTCCAACCATAGAATTGCTGGGTCGTATGATAAATCTATTTTTAGCTTTTTGTTTTTTGAGAAATCTCCATTCTGTTTTCCATAGTAGTTGCACTCATTTTCATTCCCATCAGCAGTGTGTGAAGATTTCCTTTTCTCCACATCTTTTCCAATGTATGTGATTAGTGGTCTTTTTATGATAGCCATTCTGACAGGTATGAGGTGATATCACATTTGGTTCTGCATTTCCCTGTTCATTAACAATGTTCAGCATCTTTTCATGTGCCTGTTGACCATCTGCATTTCCTCTTTGAAAAAATGTCTATTTAGTTCTTCTACCTATTTTTTCATTGAATTTTTTTTAATGTTGATTTGTAGGAGCTGTTTGTATTTGTTAGATATTAAACCCTTATCAGTCAGATCATTTGCAAATATTTTCTCTGATTCAGTAGGAGAGATGACTCTTTATCAGTGGTTTTCTTTGCGTTGCCAAAGGTTTTATGTTTAATTAGGTACCATTTGTTTATTTTTGCTCTTATTTCCTTTGCTTTAGGAGATGGATCAAAAAAATATTGCTATGACTTATGTCAAAGAGTGTTCTGCCTATGTTTTTATCTGGAAGGTTTATACTATCTGGCTTTACACTTAGGTCTTTAATCCATTTTGGGTTTATTTTTGTGTATGGTGTGAGAATGTCCTAATACCATTCTTTTACATGTAGCTGTCCAGTTTTCCCAGCACCACTTATTGAATAGACTTGTCTATCATTCTTCTTTGTCATAGATTAATTGACCATAAGTGAGTGGGTTTGTTTCTGGGCTTTTTATCCTGTTCCATTGATATATATGTCTGTTTTTATGCCCGTACCATCCTATTTTGATTACTGTAGCTATATAATGTAGTCTGAAGTCAGGGAGCCTGCTTCCTCCAGTTCTGTTTTTCTTTTCTAGACTTTTTCTTTGGACTATTTGGTGTCTTTTTTGTTTCCATACAACATTTAAAATTATTTTTCCTAGTTCTGTGAAAAATACCATTGGTATTTGATAGAGGTTGCAGTGAATCTATAGATTGACTTGGGTAATATGGGCATTTTAAAAATGTTAATTCTTCTAATCCAAGAATACAATTTATCTTTCCATCTGTTTGCACTGTCCTCAGTTTCTTTCATCAGTGTCTAATAGTTTTCTAAGTTCAGATGTTTTACCTCCTTAGGTAGATTTATTCCTAGATATTTGAATTATGTAAATTTTAAAATGAAAATAATCTTGATTTTTTTAAAATATAATTTACACTTTAACCTACTTTAAACTTAAAATTAAAGGTAAAGCTTTCTCAACTGAAATACTTTTCTGATTGGTAAGAATAAATTTCTATCCAGTTAACTTTTAATAAAAGTAAAGTTTCCTAGGAAGGATCCTTTTGTAAGTTGAGCAGACTGTAAACCAAGATACACAGGAGTAGGCTATTTGCATATCTAGCTTTTTCATGACTGCCTATTTCTGATATGTTTTCCACTTGAAAATCTAAATTTATTTTCACTTTAAAAGTTCACAGCTAAGCAGGAACACTAAACCTATTTAAACCAAAATTATATATGAAATATGAAATTCAAAAGTTATACAGAGTAGGGTCTGATATAAGATAACACTTTAAACTTGGTCCAAACAAGGAGGAAAGAGGAAGGAAACTTTAAAATTATTTGTTTAAATATTGATAGTTTTTATGGCTGGGTGGAAGGAAAGGAGGAGGTTAATCTATCTTCTGATTATACATGAAATTATTTATCTTTTTATCTCTACAAATTTCTCCATTGAATGAGAGATTTATGTGAGAAAGAAGAGACAAGAAAGAAGACTTAAAAGAATGAAATTCATTAACCTTTTTCTCCTCAGAGTAAAATTTTCCAGTAATTTCTGCTTAAATTCTTATTCTCTAGTCAACAGGACACACTATTTAAGACTTTTAATGTAAATGTTTGCTAATTTAGAAAGTCTGGATATATTACTTATCCCAGTGTTTTTACTGAATTGTCCTCTAGTATTAATTTCATTTCTGATGTTAGTAAATTTATGTTTATGTTCACAACAATTTAAGATATAAACTTGTCTAAGCCAAGTATATTCTGCTATTTCCTCCCCAAATGATAGACTGCTTGATTATGTCTTGGTAGCTAAGTAGGCAAGAATTTAAAACAGGACCTTCCTCTCCCATTGCTGTAAATTAATGAAATACATTGAAAATAAAATTTCCTCTTGAAAATACATTTGCTCTGAGGCATTCAAGACTTTTAGCTGATAGTGTATGTACTCGGTTGCCCAGTTGTATCTGACTCTTTGCTACCCCGTGGACTGTAGTCTTCCAGCTTCTCTGTTGATAGGATTTCCCAGGCAAGAATACTAGAGAGGGCTGCCATTTCCTCCTCCAGGGGATCTTCCAGACCTAGGGATCGAACCTGCATCTCTTGTGACTCCTGCATTGGCAGGCAGATTCTTTAACCACTGTGCCACCTTGGGACCCTTTAGCAAATAGTAATAAACCCAATTTTAATTAAACATAAATGGATTCATATCAAAAAAGGAAAAAGCCATCCACATTTGATGGAGAGTTTTCATGTCTCTATTGATTTGACCAGACATAAGACTTGCTACATTTTCTTTCCTATAACTTTCAATACCTTTTAAGCCTTCTCCTTTACTTTACATTAGTGGGGATTCTTACAGGTTCAGTGACAGAAATAGGAATTTTCAGCCCCACATGAGCAGCAAAGTGACAGGAGTTCTCAACTCTATTCTTAAAATAACCATTGGGGATTTAGAACCTCACTTAGTGTCTGAGGATTTGGCAGTGGTGAAATTTGTTGTGTCAATTCTCTGTTTAAACCTAATGACAGCAGAAGTTTGCTGGGAGCATACATTAAATTCTGCATTTAGTCTATTTGTACAATTGTCAGAAGCTCTTTAATTTCTTTAAATTTTCTTAGTCTTTCACAAAAGTGAGGTAGATAATAGAAAATAGTCAACACAGGAAAGATCTTGTGGCTGTTTCTGACATTTTAGGGAAGAGAAAATATAAAAGGAAAATATAAACATAATGTCATTCCCACTTTACAGTGAAAAGTTATCTCCACGTGTTTTATTAACCAATCTTATTCTCTTAAAACAATGCTCTCATGCCAAGAAATTCTGTTAGTAGTGGAGGCTAGAGGTTATATCAAAGATATAGTTGTTATAGTCAACTCTGACACAATTGTCCTTGGAAAGATACCACAGATGATAAAATTCTGTTTCATGAAATATAG
Organism: Antilocapra americana; assembly: GCA_007570785.1. Classification (NCBI taxonomy): domain Eukaryota; kingdom Metazoa; phylum Chordata; class Mammalia; order Artiodactyla; family Antilocapridae; genus Antilocapra; species Antilocapra americana. The sequence continues at coordinate 1,155,666 of ML663020.1, forward strand.
AGCAGAGTATGGTTAAATTTAGGCTTATTCAGACCTTGAACTTGGTAAATCAGCAAATCAAGTTCTTATTTAGTGTCAGAGTTTTTATCAAGAAACCAAGTGTCTGTCACACACAATCTGCATGGGTGAAGTACCTTTCCATTTAGGAAAACTGTTTCCGCTTTGGGCAAGAGTTTTTGCCTTGCCTGGAGAAATGGAGACCAACATAAACACACAAATGTATGCTTCTATATTTTGACTAATTTTATTTTTTAAATAACATTATGGAATTTTGACATACTAAAAGTCAGAAAAGCAAAACGGAAAAAGAATCCCCACATACATTCCATGCAGCAATGATGAAAATATTACCAAAAGATTCAAGATACTTTTACCACCTTCTCTGATCTCATGTGCCTTCCCTGTCTATTCCTATTTTATATCACAGTGTCTTTAGACTACTTTTACATATGTATGTATGAATAGCTCCAAATAAACCTCCATAATTGAAGCTTTTCTCTTTGTTATACATGGTTCTTGTATGTTGGTATACTTATTATTTTTGCTTGAGTGTTGTATCATGCTTTTTATAAAAAATGTTTAGAAGATAAAGAAAAATACGTCTTTTGCCATAACTCTAATATTCTTCAGCTTTAATCTATCTTTTGCTGTAATTAATTCATTCTGCTGCTTAAATTCCATTGACTTTTTCTCTGTTTAGACCAGTTTTCTCATATTCGCATCATTAGTTTTTGTACAATTCTTTTTTCTTTTTTCTTTTATGGAGCTTCTAGTTTACTTACATTTTAACAAAGGAACTCTTGACCTCTGTCAGGTGGCAATTTTCAGTCAACTGCTGAGTTATTTTGCATTCTTTGTTCCCCTAAGGCCTCTCTCTCGGGCTCCTCCTCCTTTCATTCCAAGGTGAACAGAATATTCTCAATGACTACCCTTCTGTGCTGGGCACATTCTTCCCATTTCTTCTTTTTCACTTCACTTCAAGATCTTCAAAAAATTTCCTAAACAAAGGTGTGTCTTTGTTATGTTGTTATGCATCTATCATTATGTGTGTTTTGTCTTTTGTGCTTGTTATGAATTTATATCTTTCATCCTTACCTCTCTTCTTTCCCTTTTTCTTTGTGTCTTTCTTTCTTCCCTATTTTTTAATGGTAGTTCAGGAGGAAGGGATAAAAGCTTATGTTCATTTGCAATCTTGGTTCAGGAGTCTTTTAAAATTTTGGAGGAAAAATTTTAGACTTACAACAAATTTGTAAAAATGCCCAAATGCCCTTAAGATTCCTCAAATGTTAGCATTTTACCACATTAATATTACTTTTTCCCCTAATGTTTTGGAAGTTTCAGACAGTTCAGTTCAGTTCAGTCACTCAATCGTATCTGACTCTTTGCTACCCCATGGACACCAGGCATCCCTGTCCATAACCAACTCCTGGAGCTTACTCAGACTCATGTCCATCAAGTCAGTGATGCCATCCAACCTCTGTCGTCCCCTTCTCCTCCTGTCTTCAATCTTTCCCAGCATCAAGGTCTTTTCTAATGAGTCAGTTCTTCACATCAGGTGGCCAGAGTATTGGAGTTTCAGCTTCAGCATCAGTCTTTCCAATGGGTATTCAGAACTGATGTCCTTTAGGTGGGACTGGTTGGATCTCCTTGCAGTCCAAGGGACTCTCAAGAGTTTTCTCCAACACCACAGTTCAAAAGCATCAATTCTTCGATGCTCAGCTTTCTTTATAGTCCAACTCTCACATCCAGGACATGACTACTGGAAAAACCATAGTTTTGACTAGATGGACCTTTGTTTGGCAAAGTAATGTCTCTGCTTTTTAATATGCTGTCTAGGTTGGCCATAACTCTTCTTCCATGGAGCAAGCATCTTTTAATTTTGTGGCCACAATCACCATCTGCAGAGATTTTGGGGTCCAAAGAAATCAAGTCTGTCACTGTTTCCATTGTTTCCTCATCCGTTTGCCATGAAATGAATTTTGATATAATACTTCAATCTATAGGTAATTAACATTTTCACATGTCTATCCAGTGCCTTCTATACAGAATAAAACTTTTTTTCTTTTTAATTCATGAGCACACCTTACATTCCTGCCTCAACTTTACTTAGGAACACTTCCTTAGTTTTTTTTTTTAATTTTTCATAACTACAGCATATTTTTAATACTAGAGGTCAGTTACTGGTAAAATGTCCCTCAGTTTGGGCTTGTTGAATGTTTCCTCATGGGTAGATTCAGATGATGTAGTTTTCATAGCAGTACATCAGCAGTATAGCTGAGATCTGTCTCAGCACCTATCACAGAGTGTATGATGCCATCTGCCCCGTTACTGGTAACACTAACTTCGGTCCCATGGTTAAGATGGTGTTGAGGTCTCTTTAAACACTTTCAAGGCCTTTTGCAGAAGGGATAGTGAATGGAAATGACAAAATCAGGGAAGCAGTGCCACTGTGGTATTAATACTATGGGGAGGGGAGGCTATGGGTTAAAGGTCTGGAAATGAGTCAAAAGAGCAGATAAGGACTTACTAACCCATCTTCCCCAAACACAGGGTCAGGTGGAAGTTGATGGATCTGGGAAGGAAACTCAGGATGCTGAGCAAGTGTACTTATAGAAGTCTGGGCCTCAGGGACGATCATTGGAGTGTTCCGTGGGGTGCTGCAGCATCTGTGAGTTTGTTCTCTCTTGTCACAGACAAGTTATGGTAGGGAGCTTGGGGCTGCTATTGCTCAGCAGAATGGGAACTAAGTGGGTAAATGCTAAACATTTTTTCTCAGTTTAAAATTTCTTTTAAATATTAATTGACAATGATTCTATTTGCAATTGTACTAAAAATATGAAATTCCTAAGGATACGTTGAACAAAGTACGTCAAGATGTATATACAGACAACTACAGTTATTGCTAAAATAAAGACCTAAGTAGGTAGGTAGATATCATACTAATAGATTGAGAAACTCAATAGTGTTGAAATGTCAATTATGCCCAAATTAATGTATGGTTGAATGAAATTCAAATTAAAATCCCAGTGGAACAGTTTTTGTAGAAATTGATAAAATTTTTTAAAGATTATACAAAAAGAACACAGAATAGCCAAAATAATTTTGAGAAAGAAGTTAACTACCAAATTTCAAATTTTTTTTCTTAAGGCTATTTAATCAAGACATAATAGGTTTTTCATAAGTCCAAACATATTGATCACTGGAACAGAATGGAAATTCCAAAAATGAATATATGGCAAATTGCTTTCTAACACAATTCTCTTAGTGGTTTAGAAAAGGTTCAGGCAAGTCAATGAATAAAGGGTAGCTTCCCCCACCTCCAGCTAAATGTGCTTGAAATAATTGAAAATCTATATGCAATAATATGAATTCTAAGCTTTACTTCACATAATACATAAAAGCTAACTCAAAATGGATCAAAGACTTAAACATGACAACTAAGATTACACAATTTCTAAAAAAGAACATAGCAGAAAAACTTAGTGAACTTGCAACAAGTAAAAATTTCTAAGTGAAATATAAGAAACATGATATTTGAAAAATGATATATTCATTTCAACAAAAAAGGACTGATAATTCTATAATACATTATATTTTGTGCCTGAGAAGTCAAAGATTGCTCTGTGAATCTGTCGTCTAGTTCCAGAAAGAAAAACATTAATCAATCCTGTAAATTTTCTATTATTCACTGTTTAAACACTATGTTATTTATAGTTATGAATATTCTGCATTGAAAATTAGTTTCTGAACATTCCCATTTTTTAGAAATATTGCAATATATCTTTCAGATATGTTATTGCTTATGTAATTGGGAGAGTGGGATCCAAGAGTCCACTTACCTCTTCAAGTTTATTTTCCCTCAGCATACAGTAGAGGGCATGGTATATAGTCTTAACAAGTTTGTTGCACAATTGAGTGAATAACTTAAAAAGACTGTTTATCTGAAGAAGTCTTCCTAATTTATTCAGTCAAAGAAATGACAACTGAATATATGCTACTTAATTGAATAATACACAGGGGAGTCCACTTTTTTTAAAATTAATTGATTGATTTTATTTGGAGGATAATTGCTTTACAATACTGTGGTATTGTGTGGTGGTTTTTTTGCCATACATCTAAATGAATCAGCGATGGATACATGTGTGTCCCCCATCGTGAAACCCCCTCCCACCTCCCTCCCCACCACATCTCTCTGGGTTGTCCCAGAGCAGTAAACTCAAAGCAAGTGCTCAAACTTGCATTGAGCTTGCACCTGTCATCTGTTTTACATATTAAAATATGCATGTCTCAATGCTATGCTCTTAGATCATCCCATCCTCACCTTTTCCCATATAGTCCAAAGGTCTGTTCTTTACATCTGTGTCTCCTTTGCTGCCCTACATATAGGATCATCATCACCATCTTTTACATTCCATATATATATATATGTTGATAAACTGTATTGGTGTTTCTCTTTCTGACTTACTTCACTCTGTATGATAGACTCCTCAAATGTGTTATAGCTGAGTAGTATTCCATTGTGTGTATGTACCACACATTTCTTATCTATTCATCTGCCGATGGACATCTAAATTGCTTCCATGACCTAACTATTGTAAACATTGCTGCAAAGAACACTTAGTTACGTGTGTCTCTTTCAGTTCTGCTTCCTTCATGTGTATGCCCAGCAGTGAGATTTTTGGGTTATATGGCAGTTCTATTTCCAGTTCTTTAAGGAATCTCCACACTGTTCTCCATGGAGGCTGTACTAGTTTGCATTCCCATCAACAGTATAAGAGGGTTCCCCTTTCTCCACACCCTCTCAGCATTTATTGTTTGTAGACTTTTTGATGGTGGCCATTCTGATCAGTGTGAGATAATACTTCATTGTGATTTCTATGGTTTTTCCAGTAGTCATGTATGGATGTGAAAGTTGGACTGTAAAGAAAGCTGAGCACCGAAGAATTGATGCTTTTGAACTGTCGTGTTGGAGAAGACTCTTGAGAGTCCCTTGGACTGCAAGGAGATCCAATCAGTCCATCCTAAAGGAGATGAGTCCTGGGTGTTCATTGGAAGGACTGATGTTGAAGCTGAAACTCCAATACTTTGGCCACCTCATGCGAAGTTGACTCATTAGAAAAGACCCTGATGCTGGGAAGGATTGGGGGCAGGAGGAGAAGGGGATGTCAGAGGATAAGATGGCTGAATGGCATCACTGACTCGATGGACATGGGTTTGGGAAGACTCTGGGAGTTGGTGATGGACAGGGAGGCCTGGCGTGCTGCATTTCATGGGATCACAAAGAGTCAGACATGACTGAGCAACTGAACTGAAGTGAACTGAATAATAAGTGATGTTGAGCATCTTTTTCATGTGTTTATTAGCCATTTGCATGTTTTCTTTGGAGAAATGTCTGTTTAGTTGTTTGGCCCACTTTTTGATTGGGTTGTTCATTTTTCTGATATTGAGCTGCTTGTATATTTTGGAGATTAATGCTCTGTCAATTGTTTCATTTGTTATTATTTTCTCCCATTCTGAAGGGTAACTTTTCACCTTGCATATAGTTTCCTTCATTGTTGAAAAGCTTTTAAGTTTAATTGGGTCCCACTTGTTTGTTTTTGTTTTTATTTCCATTACTCTGGGAGGTGGGTCATAGAGGGCCTTGCTTGATTTATGTCAGAGAGTGTTTTGTTTATGTTTTCCTTTAGGAGTTTTATAGTTTCTGGTCTTACATTTAGATCTTTAATCCAGTTTGAGTTTATTTTTGTGTATGGTTTAAGAAAGTGTTCTGTTTCATTCTTTTACAGGTGGTTGACCAGTTTTCCAAGCAACACTTATTAAAGAAATTGTCTTTTCTCCATTGTACATTTTTACCTCCTTTGTCAAAGATAAGGTGTCCATAGGTGTATGAATTTATCTCTGGGATTTCTATTTTGTTCCATTGATCTACATTTCTCTCTTTATGCCAGAACCATACTGTGTTGATGACTGTTGCTTTGTAGTATAGTCTGAAATCAGGAAGTTTGATTCCTTCAGTTCCATTCTTGTTTCTGAAGATTGCTTTGGCTATTTGAGGATTTTTGTGTTTCCACACAAATTGTGAAATTATTTGTTCTAGTTCTGTGAAAAATATGTTTGGTAACTTGATAGGAATTGTTTTGAATCTATAGATTACTTTGAGTAATATGCTTATTTTCACTATATTGATTCTTCCAATCCATGAACAAGGTATATTTCTCCATTTGTGTCATCTTTGATTTCTTTCCTCAGTGTTTTATAGTTTTCTATATATAGATCTTTTGTTTCTTTAGGTAAATTTATTCCTAAGCATTTTAGTCTTTTCATTGCAATGGTGAATGGGATTGTTTACTTAATTTCTCTCTCTGTTTTTTTCATTGTTAGTGTATAGGAATGCAAAGGATTTCTGTGTATTCATTTTATATCCTGCAACTTTACTATATTTATTGATTAGCTCTAGTAATTTTCTAGTGGTGTCTTTAGGGTTTTTCACTTAGAGGATCATGCCATCTGCAAACAGTGGGAATTTTACTTCTTCTTTTCCAACCTGGATTTTTTTAAAATTTCTTTTTCTTCTCTGATTGCTGTGGCTAGGACTTCCAAAACTATGTTGAATAGTAGTAGTGAAAGTGGCCATCCTTGTTTTGTTCCTGGTTTTAGAGGAAATGCTTTCAATTTTTCACCATTGAGGATAATGTTTGCTATGGGTTTGTCATACATGGCTTTTATTATGTTGAGGTATGTTCCTTCTATGCCTGCTTTCTGGAGAGTTTTCATCATGAATGGGTGTTAAATTTGCCAAAGATTTTCTCTGCATCTATTGAGAAATGGTTTTTGTCTTTCATAAAAACCATAAAAAATATTGTTTTTATCTTTCAATTTGTTAAATGATGTATCATGTTAATTTACAAATATCGAAGAATCCTTGCATCCTTGGGATAAAGCCCACTTGGTCATGATGCATGATCTTTTTAATATGTTGGATTCTGTTTGCCAAGATTTTTTTGAGGGTCATTCCATCTATGTTCATCAGTGACATTGGCCTCTAGTTTGTGGCATCTTTGTCTGGTTTGGTGTCAGGGTGATGGTGACTTCATAGAATGCATTTGTTTTGTCTTCCTCTGCAATTTTCTTGAAGAGTTTAAGTAGGATAGATGTCATCTCTTCTCTAAATTTTTGGAAAAATTCACCTGTGAAGCCATCTGGTCCTGGGCTTTTGTTTCTTGGAAGATTTTTGACTACAGTTTTGATCTCTGTGTTTGTGATTGCTGTGTTCAGGTTTTCTATTTCTTCCTGGTTCAGTTTTGGAAGGTTATACATTTCTAAGAATTTTTCCTATTTCTCCCAAGTTGTCCATTTTATTGGCTTATAGTAGTATCTTATGATCTTTTGTATTTCTGTGTTGTCTGCTATGATTTCTCCATTTTCATTTCTAATTTTATTGATTTGAATCTTCTCCATTTTTTTTCTTGATGAGTCTGACTAACAAAAATTTTTCTATTTTATTTATCTTCTCAATGAACCAACTGTTAGTTTTGTTAATCTTTGTTATCATTTCCTTTGTTTCTCTTTCTGTTATTTCTACTCTGGTTTGATTTCTTTCCTTCTACTAACTTTGGGATTTTTCTTTCTTCTTTTTCTAGTTGTTTTATGTGTAAAACTAGGTTGCTTATTTGATGCCTCTCTTGCTTCTTGAGGTAGGCTTGTATAGCTATGAACCTCCCTCTTACTGAATTTACTGATTTTACTGAATCCCATAGGTTTTATGTTGTTGTATTTTCATCATCATTTGTTTTTAATGCATATTTTGATTTATTTTTTTATTTCTTCTGTGATCTTTTTGTTACTCAGAAGTGTGTTGTTTAGCCTCCATATGTTTGTGTTTTTTTTTCCCCTGTAGTTGATACCTAATCTTACTGCATTGTGATCAGAAAAAAATGTTTGAAATGATTCCAGTTTTTTAAAATTTACCAAGGCTATATTTGCGGCCCAGGATGTGATCTACCCTGGGGAGTCCACTTTAAAAAATGTATGTTTATAGTCAGATAGTAAGAAAAATTATTCTTCTGTTTTGTTTGTAGAAGATATTTGTTCTCCTTTGCCTCTCCACAGTAGACACATATGTGTTGAAAACGCTTAAAATCATTGACTGTAGATGATTTATATTTTTCACCAGGTTTGAAGAGAATATTAAATATGAAATAAAGTAATGGGGATATAACCCTATTTAGAAGACAAAGATGTGGATTTCATAAAGGATTGTGTTTAAATCTATGCTGTATGATTTCCTGAGATTTTAACCATAGAACAAATTGATACAAAGATAGTGCTTGTCCTTTAAGAATTATAAACTGCATATGTTTTCATACTATTTTCAATTTTTCACATTTGGCATTTACTTTTGTCTGACATTTAAAATATTGGAGCATGAGATAAACTGCAGCCTTCTTAATATTTTAGAAAAGGTCGATTCATCTTATTTGATATCTGTAAATGACATATTTCACTTTTAACAATGGGTCTTTGAAATCAACTAGTTTACTCAGTGGTAACCTTTTTTGGAAAACACAATATCATAGGAGTTTAAAAGACTTTCATTTCCCTTTGAATTAACAAAATAAGGAATAGGCAACGTCCATGGGCCTGTGAAGTCTCCCTTTTGTTTTGAGGTGTTAGGCTCAGTTTTAGTGGAGAATATGCAAAAGACCACATTAATTCCATTGTACAGCCTTGTATGGGGAATATGGAAGGAGACATGTCTCTATTATTCTCCTGACTGAGGAAATACCAATGATCTTGTTAACAGACAGTGTCTATTAGCTTCATCTCAGTTTTAAAAATGTGTACAGGCCCTCCATTGAGTTCTGAAATATATTTTGTGAAGGTTTTATACTCAGGTAGCTCGTAATCTAGCAAAAAGTCAGAGAAGCCTCCTTAATTATAATTGAATGTGTCAAGACAGGATGAGTCTAGCCAGATAGACATCTGTGATGCAAAGGACAGCATCACCAAGTTCTAGAGCCAACACATAAGTGACATTAGTGTAGGACTATAAATTTCTTTCAGCTGCGGCAGCCTTTATGTAAACAGAATTATAGGCAAAGTAAAACAAAGTGAAATTTAAACCGTTACTCACTTTCTGTTAATCAGTGACTCCCCATCTGATTTAGGATGAAATCCGAAGTTCTTCCCATGTCTTCTGAGGCAGATGTGATCTGACCCCTGGTTGTGGGTCTAGTTTCACCTTCCTCTATCTCTCTGCACTGGGCTCTGCCCACGTTAGCCCTCTTGTTTCTCAGATGAGCTGAATGCCTCCTTAAGACAGGCATTTGCATGCTCTTCCTGCCTAGAATACTCCTCACTCAGATGTGCACATCACTTCTGTCTTCAACTTATTCTTCTTGCTCAGAAGTCACCTGCCCAGAATGCCTGAGAACCTCCCCATACACAATAGCAATTCTCACTTGCATTTTCCATGTGCCTTTCTGCACAGCACTGGTCCTAACTGATATGCATTTGCTTATATATCTGTTTATGACTGACTTTCCCATTAGAATCTAAGTTCCTAAGAACAAGAACTTTTTCTACTTTATTAATAATGTCTCCTTGGCACTTAAAACAGTGTCTGCGTTTTAGTAGAAATGTCATGTGTATAGCATTCAGTAATTATTCAGATATACCCACTGGTCTTTCCTTCTCATGGTTAGTCACTTGGAACTTAGACACAGCTCCTCAAGAGAAAGTGATCCAGAAAGACTTCTGTCCCAGATACTGGGTCTGAATTTAGTACTTCCACTGGGTGGGGATTTCACAGCCACCTTAGGGATACACAGTTCTCAGTCTCATTAACTTCAGCATTGTGCAGAATGACTAGCAGGTTCTGCTTTGCTGTGGCATAATTCCTGGTAACATATTGCATTTAATTCTCATACAAAGTATTCTTCATTGTCTCATTGTCAAATCTTGCTGTACATTTAAGCCAAAAGAAGCAGCTCTCAAATACTAATTAAAATACAAATTGACATACGTTTATAAACATGTGACAGATGACAATACTCAAGCCAAGAAAGTAATATTAGTTAAGGACAAAAAAAAAAAAAGAGAGAGAGAGAGAAAAAATTGGGGGGGGCGCAGGGAATAAACACCCTAAGAAAACTGTCAAATTAGTGTGCATATCAACTCTTTAGAACCTGCACAGTGCTGAAAAACAAGTCAAAGTGCATGCAGATTACTGTGCTAACAGAACTGACCACTTAAAGCTGACTACAAATGTTCAATTATTTTCTAATGTCAACAAACTATAATCAAATTATGCAAAATGACACCCCATTAAAACTCAGTTAACTGCTTGAATCAGTGGCAATCATTTCTCTTCCATTTTTGTCTGAAACAATTCACATTGAGTTTAAAATCCATAACAAGCTTCAGAATGAGGTTGGCAAAAATGATTTGTCATGGTTAAAGTGATGGGGGTGTCATCAAGAGAGATGGTTCCGTTTTGCGAAAGTCACTCAGTCATGTCTGACTCTTTGCCATCCCATGGGCTATACAGTCTGTGGAATTCTCCAGGTCAGAGTACTAGAGTGGGTACCCTTTCCTCTCTTCAGGGGATCTTCCCACCCAGGAATTAAACCCAGGTCTCCCGCATTGAAGGTGGATTCTTTCCCAGCTGAGCAACAAGGGGGTAAGTAGCTCACCTGTGTTAAACCACTCTCTGAATGAGTCCTAATATCATTAAGCCTCAGAACTGGACACCTGCTTAGAGCACAACTTAGAAGTATCTCCTGCTCTTACAGATGGGGTACAATGACTACAGTCAGGTCAGATAGAAACTTGATGGGGAATCAGTTCAGTTCAGTCACTCAGTCGTGTCTGACTCTTTGTGACCCATGGACTGCAGCACACTAGGCTTCCCTGTCCATGACCAACTCCTGGAGGTTGCTTAAACTCATGTCCATCGAGTCGGTGATGCCATCCAGCCATCTCATCCTCTGTCGTGCCCTTCTCCTTCTGCCTTCAATCTTTCCCATCATCAGGGTGTTTTCCAATGAGTCAGGTCTTTGTATGAGGTGGCTAAAGTATTGGAGCTTCAGCTCTCACATCCATACATGACTACTGGAAAAATTGTAACTTTGACTAGATGGACTTTGGTGGCAAAATAATGTCTCTAATTTTTACTATGCTGTCTAGGTTGCTCGTAGCTTTTCTTCCAAGGAGCAAGAGTCTTTTAATTTCATGGCTGCAGTCACTACCTGTGGTGATTTGGGAGCCCAAGAAAATAAAGTCTGTCACTGTTTCCATTGTTTCTCCATCTATTTGCCATGAAGTGATGGGACCAAACACCATGATCTTAGTTTTCTGAATGTTAACTTTTAAGCCAACTTTTTACTCTCCTCTTTCACTTTCATCAAGAGGTTCTTTAGTTCTTTTTTTATTTTCAAGGTTTTTAAAATAACAGTTATTTCTTAAAAGTTAACATGTGCATAATAGGAAACTAAAAAGCCAAGAAGCAAAAAACAAAGTCATTCATAATCACAAGCAGTTTACTGTTTGACACTTTCTGCCATAAGGGTGGTATCATCTGCATATCTGAGGTTATTGATATTCTCCTAGCAGTCTTGATTCCAGCTTGTGTGTCATCTAGCCTGGCACTTCTCATGATGTACTCTGCATATAAATTAAACAAGCAGGGTGACAAAATATAGTCTTGACGTACTCCTTTCTTGATTTGGAACCAGTCTGTTTCATGTCTAGTTCTAACTGCTGCTTCTTTACCTCCATACAAATTTCTCAGGAGGCAGATCAGGTGGTCTAGTATTTCCATCTCTTTCAGAATTTTCCACAGTTTATTGTGATCCACACAGTCAAAGGCTTTGGCATAGTCAATGAAGCAGAAGTAGATGTTTTTCTGGAACTCTCTTGCTTTTATGATGATCCAGCGGATGTTGGCAATTTGCTCTCTGGTTTCTCTACCTTTTCTGAATCCATGTTGAATATCTGATAGTTCATGGTTCATATACTGTTGAAGCCTGGCTTGGAGAATTTTGAGCATTACTTTGCTAGTGTGTGAGAGGAGCACAATTGTGCAATAGTTTGAACATTCTTTGGCATTGCCTTTCTTTGGGATTGGAATGAAAACTGACCTTTACCAGACCTGTGGCCACTGCTGAGTTTTCAAGATTTGCTGGCATATTGAGTGCAACACTTTCACAGCATCATCTTTTAGGATTTGAAATAGCTCGACTGGAATTCCATCACCTCCACTAGCTTTGTTCGTAGTGATGCTTCCTAAAGCCCACTTTACTTCACATTCCAGGATGTCTGGCTCTAGGTGAGTGATCACACCATCATGGTTATCTGGGTCATGAAGATCTTTATTTGAATAGTTCCTCTGTGTATTCTTGCTACTACTTGTTAGTATCTTCTGCTTCTGTCAGGTCCCTACCGTTTTTGTCCTTTATTATGCCCATCTCTGCATGAAACATTCTGTTGCCATCTCTAATTTTCTTGATGCGATCTCTAGTCTTTCCCATTTTATTGTTTTCCTCTGTTTGTTTGCATTCACTGAGGAAGGATTTCTTATCTCTCCATGCTTTTCTTTGGAACTCTGCATTCCGATGGGTATATTGTTCCTTTTCTCCTCTGTCTATTGCTTCTCTTCTTTTCTCAGCTATTTGTAAGGCCTCCTCAGGCAACCGTTTTGCCTTTTTGCATTTGTTTTTCTTGGGGATGGTCTTGATCCTTGCCTCCTGTACAATGTCATGAACCTCCATCCATAGTTCTTCAGGCACTCTGTCTATCAGATCTAGTCCCTTGAATCTATTTCTCACTTCCACTGTATAATTGTAAGGGATTTGATTTAGGTCATACCTGAATGACCTAGTGGTTTTCCCTATTTTCTTCAACTTACATCTGAATTTTGCAATAATTAGTTCATGATCTGAGCCACAGTCAGCTCCTGGTCTTGTTTTTATTGACTGCATAGAGCTTATGCATTTTTGGATGCAAAGATATAATCAATCTGATTTTGGTATTGACTATCTGGTGATGTCCATGTGTAGAGTCTTCTCTTGTGTTGTTGGAAGAGGGTGTTTGCTATGACCAGTGAGTTTTCTTGGCCAAACTCTATTAACCTTTACTCTGCTTTGTTTTGTACTCCAAGGCCAAATTTGCCTGTTACTCCAGGTATCTCTTGACTTCCTACTTTTGCATTCCAGTCCTCTATGATGAAAAGGACATCTTTTTTGGGTGTTAGTTCTAGAAGGTCTTGTAGGTCTTCATAGAACCATTCAACTTCACCCTCTTCAGCATTACTTGTTGGGGGCAAAGACTTTGATTATTTTGATATTGAATGGTTTGGAAATGGACAGAGATCATCCTGTCATTTTTGAGATTGCACCCATGTACTGCATTTTGAACTCTTTTGTTCACTATGATGGCTACTCCATTTCTTCTAAGGGATTCTTGCCCACAGTAGTAGATATAATGGTCATCTGAATTAAATTCTCCCATTTCAGTCCATTTTAGTTCACTGATTCCTAAAATGTCGATGTTCACTCTTGCTATCTCCTTTTGACCACTTCTAATTTACTTTGATTCATCGACCTAACATTACAGGTTCCTATGCAGTGTTTCTCTTTATAGCATTGGAGTTTACATACATCACCAATCACATCCACAACTGGGCGTTGTTTTTGCTTTGGCTTTATCTCTTCATTCTTTCTGGAGTTATTTCTCCACTCTTCTCCAGTAGCATATTGGGCACCTACTGACCTGGGGAGTTCATCTTTCAGTGTCCTATCTTTTTGCCTTTTCATGCTGCTCATGGGGTTCCCAAGTCAAGAATACTGAAGTGGTTTGCCACTCCCTTCTCCAGTGGACCACATTTGTCAGAACTCTCTAACATGACCTGTCCATCTTGAGTGGCCCTAAATGGCATGGTTGATAGTTTCATTGAGTTAGGCAAGGCTGTGATCCATGTAATCAGTTTGATTAATTTTCTGTGACTGTGGTTTTCATTCTGTCTGCCCTCTGAGGGATAAGGATAAGACGCTTATAGAAACTTCCTGATGGGAGTGACTGTATGAGGGAGTGGAAACTGGGTCTTGTTCTGATGGGCGGGGCCGTGCTCAGTAAATCTGTAACCCAATTTTCTATCGATGGGCGGGGCTGTGTTCTCTCCCTGTTTTCTGACCTGACACCAAACTCTGGTGGAGGTGATGAAGATAATGGTGACCTCCTCAAAAGCAAATCTCTCATATACACACTGCCATACTCAGTGCCCCTGATCCTTCAGCAGGCAACCGACGACCCAGGCCTCCACTGGAGACTCCTGGCCACTCACAGGCAAGTCTGGGTCAGTCTCCTGTGGTGTCACTTCTCCTTTCTCCTGGGTCCTGGTGCACAAGGCTTTGTTTGAGCCCTCTGGTCTTCTCTGATGGGTATGGGGTTTGATTGTAAATGAGATTTTGCCTCTCCTACTATCTTGCTGGGACTTCTCCTTTGCCCTTGGATGTGGGGTATCTTTTCTTGGTGGGATCCAACGTTATCCTGTTGATGGTTGTTCAGCAGAGAATTGTAATTTTGGAGTTTGTATTGGAGAAGATGAGCACACATCCTTCTACTCTGCCATCTGAACACTAAAAATTATTGATGAATTTTGTGGGTTTTTTCACTGGATGAAAACTGAGAAATCAAAAGAAATCACAAGAGTTTTGATTGTTCGTGTGCTGGCTTATGGCATGTGTTGGCACCTCTGAGGCAATACAGAATAAAGAGTATGATCGAGAGGGAGGCAGGCCTGTGATCCAATGAACAGATCCTCCCTCTGGCAGTTGAAGTTGGGGTCCCCGTTTGTTAGGAAAACATGTTCTTCCGAAGCTTAGTTTTCTTGGATGGGTTTTCCCTGGAACAGAATGTGGAAAGTTCCTGAAAATGATTATACTTTCACGTAAAAAGAGCTAACATGAAAATTATCATATGTGAAATGAATCGCCAGCCCAGGTTTGATGCATGATACAGGGTGCTCAGGGCTGGTGCAC
>ML663020.1:1171103-1392644 GCA_007570785.1 Antilocapra americana
CCCGGGAAATCTTGGTGCACCAGCCCTGAGCATCAATCCTGGGCTGGCGATTGATTATACATATGATAATTAACATGTTTCAATGCCATTCTCCCATATCATCCCACCCTTGCCCTCTTCCACAGAGTCCACGAGTCTGTTCTATACATCTGCATTCCCTTTTGCTGTCTCGCATGCTGGGTTCTCGTTACCATCTTTCTAAATTCCATATATATGCGTTAGTATACTGTATTGTTGTTTTTCCTTCTGGCTTACTTCACTCTGGATA
Organism: Antilocapra americana; assembly: GCA_007570785.1. NCBI lineage: Eukaryota > Metazoa > Chordata > Mammalia > Artiodactyla > Antilocapridae > Antilocapra > Antilocapra americana. Next base: position 1,171,372 of record ML663020.1, read on the forward strand.
ATAGGCTCCAGTTCCGTCCACCTGAGTAGAACTGATTCAAATGAATTTTTTTTTAATGCTGAGTAATATTCCATTGTGTATATGTACCACAGCTTTCTTATCCATTCGTCAGTTGATGGGCATCTAGGTTGCTTCCATGTCCTGGCTATTGTAAACAATGCAGCGGTGAACATTGGGGTACACGTGTCTCTTTCAATTCTGGTTTCCTCGGTGTGTATGCCCAGCAGTGGGATTGCTGGGTCATATGGCAGGTCTATTTGCAGTTTTTTAAGGAACCTCCACACTGTTTTCCATAGTGGCTGTACTAGTTTGCATTCCCACCAACAGTGTAAGAGAGTTCCCTTTTCTCCACATCCTCTCTAGCATTTATTGCTTGTAGATTTTTGGATTGCAGCCATTCTGACTGGTGTAAAGTGGTACCTCATTGTGGTTTTGATTTGCATTTCTCTGATAATGAGTGCTGTTGAGCATCTTTTCATGTGTTTGTTAGCCATTTTCTCCTAGAAGATAACATAGGCAAAACACTCTCTGACATAAACCAAAGTGGGATCCTCTATGACCCACCTCCCAGAATATTGGAAATAAAAGCACGAATAAACAAATGGGACCTAATTAAAATTAAAAGCTTCTGCACAACAAAGGAAACTATAAGCAAGGTGAAAAGACAGCCTTCAGAATGGGAAAAAATAATAGCCAATGAAGCAACGGACAAACAATTAATCTCAAAAATATACAAGCAACTCCTGCAGCTCCATTCTAGAAAAATAAACGACCCAATCAAAAAGTGGGCCAAAGAACTTAACAGACATTTCTCCATAGCAGTAATATTTCAAGTTTTCTAAAACAAACCAATAATATATGAGAGCTGGCTCTAATGACCTGGGCTTATGGTCCCCTGTTTTCAAAAATAAAATGGAAACTAAAGGATGACTGGTTTTGATTAAAAGATCATTTCAGTGCTTTGCACATGTCTCATGAAGTAAGCCAGAAGGGAAAACAACAATACAGTATACTAACGCATATATATGGAATTTAGAAAGACGGTAACGAGAACCCAGCATGCGAGACAGCAAAAGGAACGCAGATGTATAGAACAGACTCGTGGACTCTGTGGATGAGGGCAAGGGTGGGATGATATGGGAGAATGGCATTGAAACATGTTAATTATCATGTGTGTAATCAATCGCCAGCCCAGGATTGATGCTCAGGGCTGGTGCATCATTTCCTGGGGGGAGGGAATTGGGAGGGAGGAGGGAGGGGGGTTCTGGAGGGGGAGTATATGTAAACCCATGGCGATATCATGTCATTATATGGCAAAACTAATAAAAAATTAATAAAAAAATAAAATCAACTTTATTGAGATACAGTTCCATACAATAAAATTTATATATATACACTCACATGCTTTTTTTAGATTCTTTTCCCATAGAGGTTATTGTTGAATATTGAGTAGAGTTATCTGTGCTATACAGTATTTGTTGATTATGTATTCTATATATTATAGCATGTATATGTTAATCCCAAACTTCCTCCCCACATTTTCCCTTTGGTAGCCAGAAGTTATAGCTTTCTCCACATATATGCCCAGGAGTGGCATTGCAGGATCATATGGTTTTTTAGTTTTGTAAGAAATCTCTATGCTATTCTCCATAGTGGTGCACCAATTTACATCCCAACAACAGTGTACTAGGAGGGGTCCCTTTTCTTCATACCTCTTCAACATTTATTGCTTGTAGCCTTTTGATGATGCTCTTCTCACTGGTATGAAATCAGTGAGTCTTTATTTTGGGCATTCTGTAGATTAGTGATTTTTTAGTTATGTCATAGGGAGAGGGCAATGGCACCCCACTCCAGTACTCTTGCCTGGAAAATCCCATGGATGGAGGAGCCTGGTGGGCTGCAGTCCGTGGGGTCGCTAAGAGTGGGACACGACTGAGTGACTTCACTTTAACTTTTCACTTTCATGCATTGGAGAAGGAAATGGCAACCCACTACAGTGTTCTTGCCTGGAGAATCCCAGGGATGGGGAAGCCTGGTGGGCTGCCATCTATGGGGTCGCACAGAGTCAGACACGACTGAAGCAACTTAGCAGTGCAGCAGTTATGTCATAGACTGTGATTTTACTTTGAATTTCCCTAATAACTAATGATGTTGAAAATCTTAGCATGTGCTTGACATTTTAATTATCTTTTTTGGTGAAAGCCTTAAAATATTTTCATCTTTTAAACATTAATTTGTTTTTCTTCTTACTGTTGAGTAGTTAAAGTTATTCACATTCTCTGGATATGAACCTTTTATCAGATGTGTATCTTTCAAATATTTTCCCTGTTTGTGGATTGCCTTTCTATTTTCTTATGAGTATATTTTGAAAAGAGTCTCTTATTTTGACAAAGTTCAATTTAGCAATTATTTATTTCATACTTTGTGTTTCTTGTGTCCTTTATGAGAGGAAATAAACCCAAATCCCAAAAGGTTTCTCCTAGAATTTAGAGCTTTAACTCTTTCGTTTAGAATAACAATGAATTTCAAATCAGTTTTTGTAATATAATGGAGTAAATATAAAAATGTCCTCCATCTAGATACCAAGAATTTCTGGGCCCAGTTGTTTAAATTTTATCACTTCCCCATTGAATTTCCTTGGCATCTTTGTCAAAAACCACTTGACTATACACATGAATGTTTATGAGCACTGTATCATAAATCCTGGCAAGCTTATTTTGAAAAAGGGATTAAAAACTAAAAATTTAGACTTTCCAGGCCATTCATTCTCTGTTACAGCTACTAAACTCTGCCACTATAGTGTGAAAGCAGCCACAGATAATGTGTAAATAAACAATCATTGCTGAGTTCCATTAAAACTCATTTATAAAAAAGGCAGAACACCAGAGTCAGCCCATGGGTCATGGTTAGCTCATCCCTGTGTTGTATTTTATTGATCTCTAGCCAATACAACAATATGTTAATTATTATAACTTTATCATATATCTTGAAATGTTGTTTAAATTTTTTTTTTAGTTCTCTCAACCTTACTAAATCTATTTGTTATATCAGCTTTTTTTGATAGATTATTTAAGATTTCTGTATAACTGATCAGATCATTTGCAAATAATAGAGTTTTATGTTTTCCTTTCCATTCCCTAACTTAAAGTTCCTTTACTCCCTTATCCCTAGTTAACTCAGAGTTATTAAAAGTGAGTTCTGCATTTTGTCAGGTGCTTTTTATCTTAGCATATATCAAGATAGTAAAATTAATTTTCCTTTTAGACTATTAATAGGGAGAATTATGATTTATTCAAATTCCTAGGATACCCTTTGGCAATGGAAGAGAGTTTTATCATTTGTGTGATTTCTTGTAAATATTAGTCATTCTAGTATATATGTATGTGTGAGTTTTGTACATTTTATCTGTGGTTTCTCACTGTGGTTTTTATTTGCATGTTTCTGATCAGTGCTAATACTAAGAATTTTTCTTTTTTTCAGAGAATACTGGCTCTTCTTTTTTGAGGGGACTATCAAGTTTTTTCACCACTTTAAAAAACTTGAGTTGTCTTTTTGAGGGGACTATCAAGTTCTTTCACCACTTTAAAAAACTTGAGGATTGATGCTCGGGACTGGTGCAGCGAGATTTCCCGGGGGGGAGGGTGGGGGGGGGGGGGGTCCGGAGGGGAAGCATATGTAAAACCCTGGGGATATAATGACAAATTTATGGCAAAAAAAAAAAAAAAAAAAAAAAAACAAAAAAAACTTGAGTTGTCCTTTTACTGCTGTTGTAGGAGCTATTTAAATATTTCGGACATTGGTCCTCTGTTGAAAGTATTTGTTACAAATACATTCTCCTGGTTTATGGCTTTTCTATTAATTTTCTTTTCTGGTGTTTTCAAAACTTTATGCCTTTAATTTTCTTAAAGGTTTCTATGTTAGCTGTTTTTCCTTTTAGTGGTAGTGCTTTTGGGTCTTCCCTAAGGAATCTTGTTACTTCAAGTTTATAAAGATTTTCTCTATTTCTTTCTATGCTATATAGTTTTAGCTTTTATGCTTTGGTCTATGATTGACCACAGATTTTGTTCATGGTTGAGATTGAGATTCACTTACCTCCTTAAATCCAACTGGTGTGGTACCATTTATTGAAGGCTCCCTTTTGCATTTACTTCCTTTTGCCAAAATTATTTGTGTTTTCATGATACTATTTGCTCTTCTTTCCATTGACCTATTTAGCATGTTATCAATAATACTGTCTAGATTATTGTAGCATCATAGGGAATCTTTGATATGATGAAATCAGATGAGATGCCTTGTAACTGTAAATTTTTTAAGATTGTTTTGTCTATAATAGATCTTTTGCTTTTTATGTACCTCTTAGGATCAACTTGTTAATTCCTGCAAAAAGGCTTATTAGATTTTAATTGGGATTGAATTAGATCCAAGAATTGGAGAGGATTTATATTTTATTTTTATTGACTCAATCCATGTCCAATTTTTACAATTTCATTTACTTCATCACAATGTCTTATAATTTCTGTATGATATCTTCCACATCTTTTATTACGTTTATCTCTAAGTAGTTTATACTTTTGTGTTCAATTGCAAATTAAAAAATATGCATTGTATATTGCTTGTGCAATGGGAATACAATTAATTTTTATTTATTGCCTTTGTATCCTATACCAGTGGTGATTGACATTTCCAGGTTTTTTTTTTTTTTTTTTTTTTTTCTTTATTTTTTTTTATTTACTTTTTTTTTTTTTCCAGTGTGGTTTTACTTTTTTTTTTTTTTTTTTTTTTTTTTTACTGAATCCTCAGTATTTTACATACACAATTATATTATTTGCAAGTGAATAGTTTTACTTTTTATTTATAGTATTTCCTTTTCTGAATGTATCGTGTGGTCTAGATTCTCTATTACAATAATTAATAGAAATAGTGATGACTGAAATCCTTGCCTTGTTCACAGTTGTAAGAGGAAACCATTCAATATTTTATTTTTAAGTATGTTGTTAGACACCGCTGGACAGTAAAACTGGTGCATCCCAGGTGTAGGATATGTGGATAAGGTGTAGAAAATTTAAATACAATCACAATACTGAACCAAAGTTACTTGGCATTTAAGTTCTTATTATATGACAGACCTTAAACAATGTCTGTGTTATAGATTGAATTGTATTTTCCCCCTTCATATGAAGAGGCCCAAAGCCCAAGTAAGTCAGAATGTGACTGTTGGGAGATGGGGCCATAAAAGTGGTGCTTAAGTTAAAATTGAGTTTTTAGAGTGGACTCTGATCCTGTGTGACTGATGTTCTTATAAGAAGAGGAAATTTGAACACACAGAGAGATGCCAGGAGTGTGAGTGCACAGTCAGACCATGCAAAGGTCACTGACAAGCCAAGAAAATTGGCCTCAGAAGGAGCTAGACCGCCAGCCCCTTGACCTTGGGCTCCTAGACTCTAGAACTGTGAGAAAATGGATTTCTGTTGTTTACACTGTCTGGTTTGTGTTATTTGGCTACAGTAGCCTCAGTAGACTAATACAGTTAGCAATAGTTCTCTTTCTAGAAAAACACAAACAAACAAAGGACATTTGTTGGCCTAATTTCTAAAAAATGTCTGTGGTTAAACACGTTTTTAATTGCTTATACTTTAACATTACACTCTACACAGGATTCGGAGAACTCTTGGTTATAGGGTTGGATCCCTGGGTAGAGATTATCTGGAGAAGGGAATGCCAACCCTCTCCAGTATTCTTGCCTGAACAGTGCCATGGACAGAGGAGCCTGGCAGGCTCCAGTCCATGGGGTCACAGAGAGTCAGGACAGCATAGTGACTAAATAGCAGCAGTCACAGGGAAGGCCCTAGCAGACCACAGTGGGCTATGTGCATTTCAGTAATGTTTCAGTGCTTTGAGCTCACTCTAACTCTAGATAATATTTATAAATTGATATTAGGGATGATCACTATTTCTAAACCTTGTGAGGATATATATTTCTAGATTTAAATAGTACATTCAAAATAAACAGTGACTTTACATTTAAAGTCAAAGAAAACTTGTCACTTTAATGCCCTCATTTTACATGATCCCATATTTTCTTCAATGCAGCTATTTTTTAAACATTGGAAAAAATTTATTCATTGTCTACAATCTTACCTCTTTACCAGAAAATCCTGCAGGATTTAGGAATATAAAACAGTGAAAAGATTTTCTAGATACAACTTGTTCCTGTTGTTTGGGTAGAAAATTTTCTCTTGTGACTTTCTGTTCTAAACAGAAATGGGAGTTCTGATGTGATTTTTGGTGAAAAGAACTATTTGATTTTAAAGTGATTCATTTATTAAACTTTTCTTTGTAGTTAGAATATTGTTCATGTTTTTGTGTTAGATTGAGAAATCTTTACCTGTCCAAGGATGCAAAAAATTACTTTGTAATTTTCTAGTAATTACAAAGTAGCTCCTGCATGAACATCAACACAAACCTTCTTTGTAATTGTTTAAATGACAATAATTATTCTTTAATATTGTTCATCTGAATACATTTTTGTTTTCCTCTATTTTCAAAAGACATTTTTACTCATTATAGGATCTAGACTGACAATCTTGTTTGCTTTTTCTTACTATAAATAAACTTGTGACTTTTTTTTCTGGACTTCATTGTTACTGTTAGGATTTCAACTACCATTTCTATACCTGTGTCATAATATATAAAATTATAGCATACTTTTGTTATCTGATTGATTTTTAAAATTTTCTCTTTATCTTTGGATGTCATCTGCTTGACTGTGATTGGCCTACATGTGATTTATTTATTCTGCCTAATGTTGCATTGAATTTTGGTATGCAGTTTGCTGTATTTCACCAATTTTGGAAAACTCTTGGCCATTGTTTTTTAAATACTTTTGTCCACTAATGTTCATAGAAATTTTATTTTATCTATTTGCTTTTTAAGCTTTTTTTAAATTGAAGTATGGTTGATTGACAGTGTTGTGTTATTTTCCAGTGTACAGACACAGTGGTTTTTTTATTCAGTCCACTAATATTAATTGCAACTTTATTTTTAAAATTAATTAGTTTACTTTTTATGAAAGTATACTGGATTTGCAATGTTGTATGTTTCTCAATAAAATTTTGGTCTTCTTTTTAATCTCTTCTCTTTTTGACTCCAATTATACCCATGGTAGTTGGTTTGATACTATTCTATAAGCCTTGTATATTTTACTGTATATTTTCCTATTCTTTGTTTCTTGTATTTCACCTTGAATAATTTCTATTGACCCAAGTATATGTTAACTGGATTTTTGGGGGATGATAAGCCAGACTGCTAAAAAGTGTATTGTAAGAATCCCTCATCTCTGACATTATATTTTAATTTTTGGCATTTCCATTTTGCTCTTTTATATAGTTTTCAGTTATCTGCTGAAATTCTCCATCTATCCATGCCTGTCACTCACATTTGCAATAGATTGTTTAACCCATTTGTCATTATAATTATGAAGACTCTGGATCTGGTTCTGTACTTCACCTTTTCTCTTGTTGATTGGTCATATTTTCTTTGTATAACTCAATTTTTTATTTTATAGCAAGAATTATGCATTAGAGATCATTAGTGTTAGTTGTTCAGTCATGTCTGACTCTTTCTGACCCCATGAACTGTAGCTCCTCTGTCCATGGGATTGTCCAGGCAAGAATACCGAAGTGGGTTGCCATTCCCTTCTCCAGAGGTTCTTCCTGACCCAGGGATTGAATCCACGTCTCCTGCATTGCAGGCAGGTTCTTCACACTCTGAGCCAGAGACTGAAGTAAGATGTGTGTTCAGAAGTAGACTTGCCTCTTTTGTCAGAGTGCCAGTGTCAGGAGTTAATCACATTTATAATTAAGATGGGTCTGAATTTTCTGGATTTTTCTCTATTGGCTTCAACTATTATGAAGGCAGAATGGAGGCCTTTCTGCAGCATTTGGGATTAGGGGGCCTGAGGGCTCCTCAGTCTCAGAACTTTATCTTTGATCTTGCACAGATGTGTCCTACCTCTCCGTCAGCCATGTGTATCCTCTCCCTGGTACACACTGGGAGTGCTTGGAGATTTTCTCTCGTAGTTTTCCTGTCCTCACTCTTTAATAAATATAAGTGAGTTGAGCAAACTCATGTTTTTTGCTTTCTTAGTTCTTTAGTGGATTTGAGATTTGAATTTGTAGTTCCTCAACTTGTTCCTGTTGTTTGGGTAGAAAATTTTCTCTTGTGACTTTCTGTTCTAAACAGAAATGGGAGTTCTGATGTGATTTTTGGTGAAAAGAACTATTTGATTTTAAAGTGATTCATTTATTAAACTTTTCTTTGTAGTTAGAATATTGTTCATGTTTTTGTGTTAGATTGAGAAATCTTTACCTGTCCAAGGATGCAAAAATACTCACTTCTCTTTTCTTCTAAGAAGTTTATTGTTTCCTGATAATAACTTTAATAAAATTTGAATTCTACCTGAGAGTAGAGGAGAAATATATCAGCTTGAGGGATAAATAGTTTGAATCCCATTGAGCATGGAGCCCTCCCTTCCCTTCTTTTTTTTTCCTTTTGTTGCTTTCATTGATTTGAGAACAAGGACAGATAATACTCATGCTTTTAGTTTGTTCCTTTTAATCAGAGTTTCTTTTATTGCTAAATATTTCTAGATTATAGTAGTTTTGTAACATCCTTGGAATTACATCAATTCATCTGAATTAATCTTAAGATTTTTACAGTACTGTTTTAATCTTTGGTGACATAAAATAAATTTAAACTTGATTATTTAATCCTAATATAAATGTGCTCAGAGAGAAATAGGTTATAATTTTTAAAATGTAATATGTATATATATTTACAGCTCAAGAGATTTTACTGATTTTCTCTCTCTAGTCAGTAAAATTCCAATTGTATGGTCCAGTCTTGATTCATATGAAGCAGTGCTCTATTTTTTGTGTTATTTGCCAGATCTAGTTATTAGAAGAAAAGTAGGTCATTAGGCTACATACAATAAAAGTATAGTTTAGTTTATCGGCTAATTTAAAGATGTGTTTATAGGATACTAAAGTTTTAGAGGGAAGATCTCTGTAGTAATTTATATTACCTATTTTAGCATTTGAAAGATATAATCTTTATAGGTGACATACATGATTTGTGCTGCATAAAACTGATTGATTTAAATTTTCTTTTCTGTAAATACATACAATGGAGTGAAGGAAAATTTGTAAAAAGGCTTAAATTTTTATTATCACAAAATAATTCTAAAATCTTTAAAAGCAGTTTGTTTTCTTTGCTCTTTCATTCTTATAAACGATTATAATCCAGTATTTTATAGCTGGAGTCACGTAATCCTATTTTATAGAAAACATTCTGTTGCAAAGATAGGGAATATACCTTTTCGTAGTAATATATTAAACATATAATTTTTTATAATAAAAATAAATGATTTTCTTTTTAAGAGATATGAATATCTCTTATGGGAGCGTGTTAGAATTCCATCATCCAGACAGTTTATCAGTGAGAAATAGTATTTGCTCTTTCAACTAATATTTGTTTAATCCACCATTTGTACTAAACTCTCCCAGGAATATAGAGGCACATGACAAGGTATAATATTGTTGGGAAGAAAGCATGAAGTTTTATGACAAATTAAAAACTTTGAATCCAGCTATTGAAAGTGAAAGTCACTTAGCTGAGTTCCACTCTTTGCAACCCCATGGACTAGACAGTCCATGGAATTCTCCAGGCTAGAATACTGGAGTGGGTAGCCTTTTCCTTCTCCAGTGGATCTTCCCTACCAGGGATCAAACCCAGGTCTTCTGCATTGTGGATGGATTCTTTACCAGCTGAGCCACAGGGGAAGCCCAAGAATACTGGAGTGGGTAGCCTATCCCTTCTTCAGCAGATCTTCCCAGCCCAGGAATTGAACCAGGTTCTCTTGGATTGCAGACGGACTTTTACCAACTGAGCTATCAGGGAATCCAGCTATTAGGTACTTTCAAAATTCTAAGGGGTTGAGACCATTTGAAATTGGAAAGTAACCACAATTTGAAATTAACCATTAATTTTCTAATTATTTTCAAAGAAGTTTGTAGCAGCTGAGTAGTCAGAGATGATTTAAAGGTGAGATGATAGCAAGTTGCTGTCAAAACTGATCCTCAAGGATCCCTACTTCCTGGTGTTCACTCCCCTCCCTTTGGAATGGGCAGAGCTAACTACTTCTAACAAAGCAAAGTTCCTCTCTAAGATGGAGGAATGGAAATTAGAAGTCATATTAGCTTAATTTGACTACAAATGACTGATTTCGGTCTTGCTGGCTTTCTCTCTCTATTTCTTCTCAGCTTGTACACTTTGATTAAAAAATAAAAGCAGACCAAAAGCCCCCAAAACTTGCCATGTTGGAGATGCTCATGGAACCAGAGAACTAAGTGGCACCTGCAAATAGACTGAAGAAGCAAAGCCTCTGAGATCAACAACCTGGAAGGAACCATGTCCTGGGACCAGCTCCAGAGGACCAGAAGCACAGCCTTCCCTCTTCTAGCCTCAGAGGAGACTGCTGTTCCAGCATCAGCTTGCCACAGCCCATGAGAACCTGCAGCACAGAGATCAGGGAAGCCACACCCAAACCCTGGACCTGCAGAAATTGAGAGAAAATACATGCTCTCTCATGCCACCAGGCATGGGGTAATATTTCATGGTGCAGCCATCCATAGGTCGGGGGTATAGAAGAATGGGTTTGTTGGGAATGAATAGGCTAAGGAAGAACATTTTGAAGCAAGAAACAGCATAAACAAAGTCAAGAAGCTAAGCATAATCACTAGGCTAAAGTTGAGATCATGGCATCCGGTCCCATCACTTCATAGCAAATAGGTGGGGAAAAAGGGAAACAGTGACAGACTTTATTTTCTTGGGCTCCAAATCACTGCAGATGATGACTGCAGCCATGAAATTAAAAGATGCTTGCTCTTTGGAAGAAAAGCAATGACCAACCTAGACAGCATATTAAAAAGCAGAGACATTACTTTGCCAACAAAAGTCCATCTAAGTCAAAGCTATGGTTTTCCAGTAGTCATGTAGGGATGTGAGAGTTGGACCATAAAGAAAGCTGAGCACCGAAGAATTGATGCTTTTGAACTGCAGTGCTGGAGAAGACTCTTGAGAGTCCCTAGGACTGCAAGGAGAGCCAACCAGTCCATCTTAAAGGAAATCAGTCCTGAATATTCATTGAAGGACTGATGCTGATGCTGAAGCTGAAGCTCCAGTAATTTGGCTGCCTGATGTCAACTCACTGGAAAAGACCCTGATGCTTGGAAATATTGAAGGTGGGAGAAGAAGGGGATGACAGAGGATGAGATGGTTGGATGGCATCACCAACTCACTGGACGTGAGTTTGAGTAAGCTCTGGGAGCTGGTGATGGACAGAGAGGCCTCGTGTGCTGTGGTCCCTGGGGTCACAGAGTCAGACACAACTGAGTGACTGAACTAAACAGATCTGAACTGAACATGGTGTGCTAAGTGTTTTATGAGCATTATCGTAGCCTGCCAGACTCCTCTGTCCATGGGATTCTCCAGACAAGGGTACTGGAGTGGGTAGCCATTTCCTTTTCCAGGGATCTTCCCCAACCCACGGATCAAACCTGGGTCTCTTGCATTACAGGTAAATTCATCTGCAGAGCTTCAGATGAGGGGAGTGCAGCTCCTCTAAGTCATACCGTAAACTCTGGGGGGTTAACTCAAATACAGCACAATGAAAATAATCATGATTGCTCTTAATAAGAAATTATGAGCTCAAGAGTTAAGATGCTATTTATTTATATTTCAAGTTGATAATAAAGCTACTTGAAATTATCACAAGAGGTAGGTATAGAGGAAATTTTTAAAAAAATCAAAAGTCAACAGAGGCATCTTCTGCAGAATTTCTGAAACAAATCCTTATGCTCTTCTCCTTATCAATTCACACATATAATGGTACTTGACTAAAGACAGCTGGTCAGCATTTCAGAACTGTAAAAGACCTGTCTACTGTATAAGCTAGTTAGAGTATCTTATTGATTTTAAGCAAGTGATAGGGACATTAAAAGGAAACTTGAATTATTTATCATAGAGGATTTAGAAGGTACTCTTTTAAGACTATGAAAATACTCAGCAATATTTTATCATTTTACAACCAGGTATTGCAAATGGGAGTTTCTTGTTGGTGTAATGGAAAACAGGCTTGGGTGCTTTCAAGGAAGTTATATGGAAAAAAGAACAATAAGCTTTCAAAGCAGACTATTGACAATTTATCCCACCCGCTCTATCATGCATAACTCATTTCTCAATTGTCTCTCATTACTTTTTTATTCATTTCATTAGTAAGGGAGGTGAAATTGAAGAGATATATTTAAACCTTTAAATAAGACCTAAAATCACGGGATTTGGGTAAATGTTTCAATGTTTAAAAAAATGGTGGAGAGATCCCAATTGTACTCTGCCATATGAAAAAAAAAAAGGTCGGGGTGCCGGGGGCGGTGCGGGGGGAGCTTCCCAGGGGGCGCTAGTGGTAAAGAACCTGCCTGCCAATGTAGGCAACATTAGAGATGAGGGGTTGGATCCCTTGGTCAGGAAGATCCCATGGAGGAGGGCATGGCAACCCACTCCAGTATTCTTGCCTGGGAAATCCCATGGACAGAGGAGCCTGGTGGGCTACAGTCCATGGGGTCGCAAAGAGACCACCTCCTTCTCCTCCTGGGCTGAAGGTCCTACAGGGGCCACATTGTTTCCCTTCACTGCTTCCACTCCCCTCCTTCCCTTCTTTGTGAAATGCCAGCGCTAATCTTCTTGTCACAGAAAGTTATCCTTCATTATCCCTAAATGTGGCTGCCACCTACCATAATTACAATCATGGACTTTAACATTACCAATAACCAGTCCCTCCACGGTTTACATTTTATTCATTCCAGTGTAACCTTCCCCTCGTAAACTTGGAAGTAACTCAGGCAGTTAATCTGACACCAACAATCCTTTGACCCCACAGGAACCTCCAATCCATTGATTCTACAGCTTTTTGTTGCCTGCTAACTATTTAATGCCCTTTCTTCTTACTGAGCATAAATTCCAATCTTTCCAATCAACTCCTTGCACTTGCCTATATACTCAGTGTTTCATCCTACCCTGTCTGCTTTGCACTGCCACATGTGGTGGTGGGCATGGGAAACGCAGAGCCATCTTGGGTATGTCCAGGTGGGTTCTGGGGACATTTAGTGCTGCCTGAGTACCATGGTCTGTCTCCCTAGCTCATATGATTGTCCTCCTCCTAGACAAATATTTCATGCCTTCTCCTCTGTCCTCAAACCCCTGACTTCTCCTTCACCATATTTATCTTGAAAGTGAAAGTCGCCCAGTTGTGTCTGACTCTTTGTGACCCCATGGACTAAACAGTCCATGGACTTCTCTAAGCTAGAATACTGGAGTGGGTAGCCTATCCCTTCTCCAGCGGATCATCCTGACCCAGGAATCAAACTGGGGTCTTCTGCATTGCAGGTGGACTCTTTACCAGCTGAGCCATCGGGAAGCCCTATGTCTTAGCTGAATATTTTGTCCCCTGTTTCACTGATCAAATTAAAGCAATGAGAAAAGAACACCCACAGATCGCCGCATTCACATCCATCACCTAATAATGTCTGCGCCACACATCATGCCTTCACACCCGTGATTAAATGAACGCTTCCTCTTCCATCCAGGGCTGCTTTTAAGCTGTGTCTTTCATCCCCACTTTTCACTCACTTCCTTTCATTCCTTCACTTCCTTTCGTTGCTCAGTCGTCCCCTTTGAAATGATGTCAGCAGCGCTGGTCCTCTCTGAAATTGCGGACTGCCTCTCCATCATGACGCCCAGCTTCCCCTCCTCTGTGTACTCCCGTAGTCCTTGTCATCTAACACACTATATTATTCATTCATTTATTATAATTGGTTTTATTGCTTACCCCCTGCTAGAGAGTGGGCCCCCTTGAGGGGTGGGCTCCTTGTGTGTAGTCCCTGCCGTGTCCCAGGTGTCTAGATCTGTGTCTGTATATAGGAGATACTACATCTTTCTCCATCAAATCAATAAATTATTGTTCAGAAGGGTGTAGGTCATTTAGGACAGGGATTGTAACACAGAAATGTATTCGGCGCTTTGCTGATTTTGTAAAAAGAAAATCTTTCCTACCTTGCCATGTTTTTACCTCCTTTGGGAAATTCATAAAAATTAGTTTTCTTATGTGTTCACTTGATATGTAAAAGCATACAGACGTGACACTTGCACGGATTATTTGGGCTAAGGGGGTCTGTGCTGTGGTAGACTCTGGGGACCCCTGGGGACCCCCAGACCTGCCAGCCTGCCAGCAGCTGCATCCTTCACTCCTGTGGCCTCACCACCCCCACAGTCTCCTTTAGAAGACTTGGCCTTGAAGACGCATGCGTTCTCCAATAAATAAAGCTGTGTACTGACAACTGCATTATTTGATTAGCATTGCCTTACAGAAGGTATTTTTAACATGCAAAACTGTTTTTGTTTTTAAAGCAAGGAATTATTGATATGCTCTAGTTTCAATATTAAAATAAAATTTAACTATAAGTACTGATTTAACCGTAAATGTAGGAGTGTTGCACTGTCATGGTGCTATATTTGCATACCACCTTCTTCACTCACAGATATGTAAACATTTCACACTTAATTTGGAAAAGAAAGTCCTTATAGGGTTGCGTATAACCTAAGAAATCAGAACTTTAATGATACACAATTATCACCTTTAAAAAATAATACCTTAAGTCTCTCACTTTGTTAACTTACATCAATTAAAAATATAACCCTCCATAGTACATTTATTTCACCAAGGTTTTTTTTTGAAATCCTGTTAATAGTTTCTGATGATGCAGCAAAAATCTAAAGGGTCCCTGGAGTCATTCACCAGCCTTAATTGATTTGTGAGTCAGGCAAGCTAAATTCAGACACCATTCATCATGGCCCAAGTACTTCTGTCTTTAGGGACCGAAGTGTGTAATAGGAAACGTCCCTCCAGCTCTGTCACATTTTCAGGCAGTCTTCATTCAAGGTCACATCACCAGGAGAAGAAGGGACCAAAGTCACGTGTGCTCTCTCAGCTCCCCATCCTCTTTTGTCCCCTCACCACAGAGCTCAGAGACCCCCCCCCACACACACAGCTCCTCCCTTCCTGGGAACTGATCTGAAGCCATGTTTTCACTTTGGTCCGTTTCTTCCCCCCTCCATCACCTCTTTCCTCGTTCACCTCCTCGCCAGAAAGAATCTAACTGAAGGACGAGAGCGTAGCAGTAAAATATTCATTTCTTTCTCAAACAAAGGCAAGCGATATATTCACAAGGTCAGAGTTCTGAATTTTTTATCCTAAAGGACTTCAATTCCAAAGTTCCTTGATGTATCTGCAGAGGAAGAGCCTCAGTGGGAAAGTTTAACTGTTTTTGAAACTTCACACTCATTTTTTTCTTATAGTAGCTTTGTTAAACCTAGTTTGCTGTTTTACTCAGACTCGTCACTCTATGGGTAGTAAGAAGAGATTAAGTTAGACTTAATTAACTGCTGGAAGTGACTACATATTCCATTAATAAAAGGCTTACTACTTGATAAGATGAGGCTGAAATTTGTGAGATAAGCATATTATGGTGCTTTTAACTATCTGCACCTTACTGTCATATCAAATTTGTAATGCTTTTATTTCTGGAAAGCAAAGAGAAATATGTTAAAATACTAGGCATCCACCTATACTGGTATAATTTGAAAGGGCTTCCATGGTGAGGGAGATGATAAAATATCTGCCTGCAATGTAAGAGACCTGGGTTTGATCCCTGGGTCGGGAAGATCCCCTGAAGAAGGGCACGGCAACCCACTCCAGTATTCCTGCCTGGAGAATCCCATGGACAGAGGAGCTTGGCAGGTCACAAAGTCGAACATAACTGAGTGACCGAGCACACACAGAAAATACATATAATCAATAGTTTAGCTTATATGCGCTGATGATAAAAAAAAAAAAAACTAGCCCCAAGGAAATAAAGCAGAGTACAACTAAGTTTCTACGGTTAAACCAAGAGTGGAATCAGAAAATGTGAGTCTTGATGAGACTCTGGAGAAAGGGTAGCCTGGTAACAGTAGCAACATGATGACCTCTGATGCTTTTGAGGAGAAAACACGCAAAGTGGACTGGCACGGAGGCAGACTGTCCATTGGGCAGTTGTTCAATTTAGCTGTTTTAATGTGTACTTGATAATAATAATTATTATTGATTTTGTCTAAAATAACTTCTTGAGCACTTGTTGACAGGAAGGAGAGATGGAAGGAAGGAACTCAGACTCAAAGGACAGTGTTAGTGGACAGAGCAAAGCAGAGGGTGAGCTCAGGCAGAGTCAGGAGCCAGACCCTGTAAATCGAGTAAAGTGAAATCTGACAGCAAACAGTCCCATGTGGGGCACTCTGGGGGCAGGTGAGAGGCTGTGAGACCTGTGGGTTCTGCTTGCTGGCCCCCTGCAGTGTCCCCTGAGGCAGCGCCAGGGAACCCAAGGATCTGAGATTCAGTCAAAGGTCACTGGACAATCTCTAGAGATTATCCTCACTGAAGTAAGTCAGAGAAGGACGAGTATCATATGACATCGTTTATGTGTGGAAGCTAAAAAAGTTATATTAAGTGAAGTAAGTCAGAGAAAGATAAATATCTGAAATTGCTTAGATGAGGAATCTTAAAAAAATGATACAAATGACTTATTTACAAAACTGAAATAAACTCACAGATATAGAAAACAAACTTATGGTCACCAAACGGGAAAGAGAGAGAAGGATAAATTAGGAGTTTGGGATTAAAATATACACACTTCTAAAATAAGACTTCCCAGGTGGCTCAGACGGTAAAGAATCTGCCCACAGTGCAGGAGACCTGGTTTCAAACCCTGGGTGGAAAGGAATAGGCTCCAGATCCCCTGGAGAAGGAACTGACAACCCCCTCCAGTATTCTTGCCTGGAGAATCTCATGGGTAGAGGAGCCTGATGGACTACAGTCCATGGGTTGCAAAGAGTCAGACAATACTGAGCAACTAACCCACACACATATATAAAATGGACTACCAACAAAGACTCTATAGCACAGGGAACCACAGTCCCTATCTTGTAATAACATATAATGGAAAAGAACCTGAAAAATATATATATATCTGAATCACTTTGTCTACTCTTGAAACTAACACAACATTGTAAATCAAGTATGAATGGATGGGAGAGGTGGGAGGGGCCACATCTGTAACAGGAGGAGAAATCATGCCCTGGACTGTGCTCTGACCTTGGTGGGAAGCGCAGAGAAGACAGGGGACAGAGAGGGTCCAGGTGACATTGATAGCTCTCATTCTGGTGGTTCTGGTTGTCAGAAACGTTGGTCTGCACTCCCACACTCCCTCTTCTTTAGTTTTCTAGCCAAACCCATCTCCTCTTCCCTAGGATCATACACTTTCATCACATGCAATGGAAATTTCTGAGTTTAATTCACAGTCCAGCCATCATTGCACTATTTCAATAACATATGCAAATTGACTCATAAATAATTTACTCATAAATAATTCCAATTCTACCCTCTGTATTCACTCCCTCAATACCCTTCCAGGTACTAAAGAGATTTCATAAAATAACCAAGTGATTCTCCTACCATGAGTGATGCACAGACATATGGAAACAAAGCTTCTTCTCTTAGATTCACTTATCTCTTCACAGGGCAATAAAACATTTCAGGTTATTTGAAGTAATTGAGATATAGTACTTCTGAAGTTTACTTCTGAAGGATGGGAATTAGAAAATCTAAAATTCTGTTCTTGTGTATAGTTAAGAGACTAGTATCCCTGTGATTTTTCTGGACTCTTAGTGGAGAATGAGATTGGTCAATTGTTTGAACTTTTCTTAGCAAACTGAGATACTGTGTTCAATCTGTTCTAAAATAATGAAATCAATTATCTGGGTTGTTGAGCAGGTGTTAGCCTGGATTCTCTAAAAATAAATCATGTCAGACTAATCTGAATTTTTTGATGAAGTAACTAAGTTAATTTATGAAAAGGCATAATTTATCTTGATTTTAGCCATGCCTTTGATAAAGTGTCTCTTCAAAAGAATGTGAATAAGTCCCAACCCACTAGCATTAGCAGAGGATTGCTATTATAAAATAGATGACTAACTGGCAAGCCAGAGGAAGTAATAATACGTGGACAATAATTCTTCAGGGCAGAGTTGACAAGCGGGTTTCCCATGGGCTCCGAGGTCAGGAAGATGTTAAACAAGATTTATGTGGCTCATTCAGCAGTCAGTTCTTGGTGAGATAGCAGAACAATCTGCTGATGACTTATGGCTAGTAGGTTGGGGTTTGGAGGAAGAAGGGCAATGAGGATGGGAACACAAACAGGTCCCCAAACAAGATAAGAAGCTGACTGTGGACTTTCAGGCTCCAGGAGCAGTTCACTCACAGGACAGAAGGAACAGGGAGAGGCAGGGGGCCACTCAAGTGTAGGTAGTTCGGGACGTCACTGGTCTTGAATGGGGTGTGTCATACAGCTGCTGCCTGGGGGTGTTACTGGCTCGAGCAGTCCCCACTCTGTGCACAGTTTGGGGCTTCCAGTCTCGTCAAGTACTTGCCAGAAAATTCTGACCTCCTCTCATTTAAGCCTGTAATGAAAGACCAGCAGCCCTCATGGTGCTTTGAGATGCACACAGATATCTTTATCCTCCAGGGTCACACGCAATATGGAGAGGCCAACAATACTGAGGAATCAGGCCCCTGAGCAGCACCCTCAGCGCCCTTCCTAGGGGGTTGCCCTCCTTGATGTTCCCCTTGCATGCTTCCCAGGAGCTTCCGTGAACAGGTCACTGCTGGCAGAGCTCCTCAGTGGGGGCCCTTCTGTAAAAAGGACCCTGCCTGTTTTCTCCTTGTCTCACTATGCCATCTCTCATGGATTCCCCAGGTCAACAAGATGATAAATATGGGCCCCTTTTCATTCTAGACCCATCCTCTGGTAGTTATAAACTTCAGTATCAATCTTTCTCTAGGTGAAGGAAAGTGAAGGTGAAGGTGAAAGTCGCTCAGTCGTGTCTGACTCTTTGCGACCCCATGGACTTAGTCCATGGAATTCTCCAGGCCACAATACTGGAGTGGGTAGCCTTTCCCTTCTCCAGGGGATCTTCCCAACCTAGGAGTCAAACTCAGGTCTACCACGTTGCAGGAGGATTCTTTACCAGCTGAGCCACTCTAAAGGTAACTCAGAGTAGCATCACAGCTTCACTCTAGTTTCTGTTTTGTGAGAAATCTCACAAAAGATTTGAATGTTTTGTGAGAAATGTCACAAAATGTTTGAAAGAACTCAAGTTGTACATGAGTCTTGATCACCTTGTTGCTTGGAATACGGTCCTCAGACCAGCTGCACTGGCAACGTTGAGGCTAGAAATGCAGAGTGTTGGTCCTGTCCTTTGCCATTGAAATAGAATATGCACTCGCCATGATTTCCAGGTAATTCCTATGCTCATTAAGGTTTGGAAAGTGCTGATCTAGATATAGACTTGTAGAGAAAATTGAACCTTGGAGGAAACATGGTTAGAAACTGACAGAGCCTGTTTGACTTCAATTATATCTTTTTTCCTCCACATCAAGCTGCAAAGAGTTGTGGTAAAAGAGAAATATAGGATACTTTAGATGACTATGTTCTCTGGTGCATGAGTCTTAGAAATGGCCCTATTAAGTGGAGTATCTAACAGTAAAAGAAAGTAGTTCCAGCTCAGGACATACCCAGTGCTGAGAGAGACAAGGCTGGAATCAGAATCCAACTCTCGGGAATGTTTTGAACAATTGCCATGGCATGGCTGTGGGCAGGGGCACACCTGAGGGGCTTTGGTCCTGCCTGTTAACAGAGATGAGGTTGCTAGTCCCTGTGATTCCAGCAAGCCACAACACCCCCCACCCCTACCCCAGCCCACCCAGATCGCATCTCTGCCATGACTGGGCTGCAGCATGGAGATTTGGAAGCATAAAGACTTATAAAAATGTATTTCTTAGTGAACTTGGTTCTGAATCAAGGGGAATCACACATCTGCTATAAACATCCCAGAAGCAACGCTCTATTTGGTTCCAAATACTGAATGTAATTAAGGAGTTTAAAATTGGTGAATGATACTGAAAATGACTATAAAATTTATTCCAAAATCAGAATAACTATTTTTGTGAGGGAAGATTCAAAACGAACACATTTGTGTCTGAAAAATACGTTGAAAGCAGTCTGAGGAGATCTGATTGCATCTAAACATTTTAGAGAGATGGTAAGTAAATGAGTGCATGTAAAGAGGAAGGAATTTGCATCCCAAAAGCCTGAACTGAGGGACAGAGAGAATTTTAACTCTTTAATTGTGTAACTGGGATAAAGTTGGGGTAATGGGTGGTGTTAGCTCAAAAATGTAAACACAATAAGTGGAAAAACCCTTGAGAAGTGATCTAAGTCCATAAACAAATTGCCCAAGGAGATATCAATATGCTAATTGTGTTGTTGTGTTGGTGTTGTTCAGTTGCCCAGTCGTGTCTGACTCTTTTTGACCCCATGAACTGCAGCACACCAGGCCTTCCTGCCCCTCACCATCTCCTGGACTTTTCCCAAGTTCATGTTCAGTGCATTGGTGATGCTGTTCTGGCATCTCATCCTCGGACACCCTCTTCTCCTTCTGCCCTCAATCGTTCCCAGCATCAAGGACTTTTCCAATGAGTCATCTGTTCACATCAGGTGAATGAAATGAATGAATGCTGAGCTTCAGCTTCAGCATCAGTCCTCCTAGTGGATATTCAGGGTTTATCTCCTTTAAGATTGACTGGTTTGGTCTCCTTGCTATCTAGGGGATTTTCAGGAGTCTTCTTCAGCAGTGGTAATTATATTGCTGGGTATTTCAAATTGTTTCAACTTTCCTTTTAATCCATCTGTATTCTTCTTTACCCAACTTTTTTTTTTTCTCATAATCTATTTTAACCCACTGCCCCCCTGTTAAAATCTCTGGTCTTCAGTGTGTATTAAAACTCTCGCCTCCTCTCACCTTGCATGATGGATCAGTTCCCTGTGGTGTGTATTAATCTAGGTTCTCTTTGCCTTGGTTCAGTCTTTCTCTATGCCTCCTGTTTAGATCAAAATAACAAAGCCCAGCTACTGAGTAGGTGAATCTAGAAAATGCAGAAGGTTCTTTAAAGAGGAATGAGAATGCCTTGGGATGAAAAAAGCAAAATTGTATTTTTGGATCCTGAGAAAAATATGAAGGAAAAATTTTTGACTTTTTCAAAATTCCCAATTTTGTAAGATGAAGGACAGATACATACATAGACTCATTAAAGATGGAAATTGTATTTGCAAAAATCCCCAGGGCCTAGTAGTGAACCTGGAATGTAATTGGAGCTCAATAAACATTTGTTGAATGAAGGAGTAAATGAATGAATGAACAAAGTCCATTAGAGTGCTTTCCTTAGAAGCACTGTGCAATCTCCACCCCCCTACCCCAAAGTGATAGCTTCTCAAATATTGTTTTCCTATGATCAAGTCTCTTCAATTATTATCAATACCTTGCTCTCTGGGTGGTTGAGAGTCTATATCAGCAGCGTATGTTGATGGCACCATCAGTTACCCTTACTGAGGTTTGTTAGGTGTTTACCTATTCACTGTTCATTAATGGAAACCTCAGAGATGAAAGTGGACTTGCATCTACAGACTAAAGGTGCAAAGATTTGGTTTTGTTTTGTAAATTTAGAAGAAAAGATTCTGCTTTTTCTGGTTTTGTAAGGTTGTCATATGTCTTTAACTTGAGACCTTTGCCTTCGAAGCTGAAATGTGGTCTATTCTTTGCAGACCAGCAGTGGGGATTGGAACTAGAGGTAGAGCTAACACTGGAGAGGCTGGTATAACACAGCGAGAGACCTCGCAGGGGCCTGTCTGCATTAATTAATGTCCTGCTGCCACGGAGAACTACTTATGTTCAGGAACCAGGCATATACAAAAATGTATTATTACAAGTTATTATTCTGTTAGATATTTGACTTCTTTCTGCTGTGACTTTTCCATGCTCAGAACATTCACGGGAATGTTGCCAGTATTTATTCTTTCTCCCTTTCCTGTCTTTCAACCCCCATCATTTACTTCCTCATAGGCATGTTACCCAAGCTAACTTCAGGGTGTCAGAAACGATCTCATAAAGTTCACAGTAAGTAACCTGCACTCTAAGATGAATAAGAAGTAAAGTTCACAAGACTTTGGTGGATTTCAGGGCTCAGTTAATTAAATGACCACCAGGAGGCATTTAATTGAGCTAATTCCCTCCTTAATTTGACTCCTTATCCAGAGTCAGATATTCTTACAACAGCGAGCAATGACATATGAGACTTGGAAATAGGGTCAGGCCTAAGGGAATAAGATTTGTCTGTGGAATTAACACTGATACTAGTAGGTGGCCACCTGGCTGAGTGATGTAACAGGAATATACTAAATCAACTGTGTTCTCAGCTTGATTCCTGGCCCAGGTGCTGAAGAGCAGCATCAGCTCCTCTGAGCTTAACCCTGAATCACTGTCATGTTTAAAACAACATCTGCACAAATTTTGTTGCTATTTTTGGGAAATGTATCAAACTTGAATCAAAACACTTAAAAATATAAATTGGGAGTTTTGAAACTTTGGGGAAAGAAACTCTAAAACATACTGGTATTTTTGACTTATATTTCTTTGTGCCTTTTTACTGTCCTTTTTCTCTCCCATTTTCTTTTTCTACCCTAAACTTAAATATCTGATATTATCATTGATTTCTTTCTTCAGTTTTTAGTAATAACTCGATGCCATTTCAAATTTGGACAACGAAATTAGGACTTTTGTGTCTTCTTATGTTAATGTTTTGTTAATTTGCAGCAAGTCATCTATATTTTATTTTAAAAACTGGAATCACGTTGAAAATTTCCCTGATGAAATGTCAGCCTCAAAATACACTACCAGGCAAGCTATCAAGAGTTCACAGACAAGATAAAATTGCTTGAATCACATCGGGTTTTTTTTAAACCATAGCATTTCTTCAACGTTTTCACTATTTAGTACTTTTGTAGCAAAGAATGGTAGTTAAGAAAAAGTTGAAGAAAAAAAAATGAGGAGAAAGAAATGGGATGGGGTGCCAGTCAGTGAAGGCAGCATCTTGGGTGCTCAGCATCCCCACCTCTTGTCTCTCTGCACATCAGTCTTCCTCTCTGGTGCTGGCTTACAGGAATTAGTGTGGAGGTCTGCACGAAGAGGCCCAGGGATGAAAGGTGTTTTAAGCTCTGACCTACACTTGCCCATTAGAGAAAAGCAGAATCGTGTATGCCCTCTACAACCTGACTGGCAGTTAGATGGCTGAATAGCCCCGTCCAGCTCTGAGCACACAGAGCTGGGATGGGACCCTCCTGGGGAGGAGCCACACGTGCTGCTTTTGGAGGTAGCCGCTGTCAGCCTAGACATGGTGTGATCAAAATTTTGTCTCACCATCCTTCCTATTTATATGCAACACTCTTATTTAATCCATCATGTTTTGTATTGATTCAATCTACTGTTACCATGTTTTAGAAGTTACTAACTTACCATCTAAGTGTCTGCTGGACTTGCTTGTGGCTAACAGCTATGTATACATTCTCTATACCTGATACAGACCATGAGCTTCACTGATACTTCCTAAGCTACTAGCTTACTCACTGCCTTAACAATATTTGCTTACCATTTCTCATGAATTTCATCTGTCTCATTTCCTTCAATTCCACAGCAGAATGCAAATTCCTTGAAAAATCCAGCAAGGAAACAATACAATGTGCATACAGCATTTCATTGATAATATAATTAAATTTTTTATGTTATTGTTTGGTCACTAAGTCATGTCCGAATCTTTGTTACCCCATGGACTGCAGCATGCTAGGCTCCTCTGTTCTTCACTGTCTCCTGGAGTTTGCTCAAATTCCATATCCATTGAGTTGGTGATGCTGTATAACCATCTCATCCTCTGCTGCCCTTTTCTCCTTTTTTGTTCACTCTATCCCAGCATTAGGGTCTTTTTCAATGAGTTGGCTCTTTGCATCAGGTGGCCAAAGTATTGTAGCTTCAGCTTCAGTCCTTCCAGTGGATATTCAGGGTTGATTTCCTTTAAGATTGACAAGTTTGATCTCCTTGTAGTCCAAGGGGCTCTCAAGAGTCTTCTATAGCACTACAGTTCAAAATCATAAATTCTTTGGCACTCAGCCTTCTTTATGGTCCAACTCTCACATCCATACATGACTACTGGAAAAACCATAGATGGACCTTTGTCAGCAAAGTAATCTCTCTGCTTTTTAATATGTTGTCTAGGTTGGTCATAGCTTTTCTTCCAAAGAGGAAGTGTCTTTTAAATTTCATGGCTGCAGTCACCATCTGCTATGATTTGGAGCACAAGAAAATAAAGCCTGTCACTGTTTCCACTGTTTTCCCATCTATTTTCCATGAAGTAGTGGGACTGGATGCCATGATCTTAGCTTTTTGAATGCTCAGTTTTAAGCCAGCTTTTCCACTCTCCTCTTTTACCTTCATCAAGAGGCTTTTTAGTTCCTCTTCCCTTTCTGCCTTTAGAATGGAGTTATCTGCATATCTGAGGTTGTTGATATTTCTCCTGGCAATCTTGATTCCATCTTGCGATTCATCCAGCCTGGCATTTCACATGATGTACTCTGCATATAACTTAAATAAACAAGGTGACAATATGCAGCCTTGTCAAACTCATTTCCCAATTTTTACTTAAGGAAATGCAATTCAGTTTCCACTGTAAATCATGTTAGTAAACAGTGTTAATGTTAACACTGCTGATATTAACAGGGGGCTTCCTTGGTGGCTCAGACAGTAAAGAAGCTGCCTGCAATGCAGAGAACTGTTGGGAACAGTCCTGGGTTGGGAAGATCCCCTGGATAAGAGAATGGCTACCAACTCCAGTATTTTTACCTGGAGAATTCCATGGACTGAGGGGGCCATAGGGTCACGAAGAGTCAGACATGACTAAACTACTAACACGTTCACTTTCAATATTAACAGTCATTTAATGCATATAATAATAGTATTAAAATGTTAATTACTATTCATATTACATCATCACAAGCTTTAGGATTAAGGATGAAAATGCTGATACTGGAAGCCCAGTTGATATTGGACAGAGGCTGAAGACAGAAACCATTGAAGTCAAACTATTAAGGGTGTTTTTACTCCTAATACAATGGTTCATTTTTTTAACCTTCTTTTGTGATCTGCAAGTTTGTTTGCTATCAGAGTACTAAAACAAAAAGAATGTTAAAGGAATCTCAAGAAACAGCCTTCTCTTCAGCATGTTAGTTTGGGATAACATTTTGGTGTCACCGTGTTCGTTCCATCTCCCTCATAAGCTGTGCTGAAGGAAGCATTCAAGATGCAGAAAGTTACCCAGACTTGGAAGCCGTCAGGTCCAAGGCTGTTGCTTAGGTTGGGTGCATACATGGTGCAGGCAGTGGTTGGAGGGTGGAGATTCTCGAGTCAACTTCCATCCCTTCAAATTCCCAGTTCTCGAATTAACTAGCTGAGTTTACTCACCTCCTTCCTGCTTTGTGAACATCATCTCCCCAAACAAGAATACAGGTTACATGAAGCCGGCTGTCCTGCCTCAAAAGGTGACTGTGAAGCTTTGGGTAAATAATGTCTGGCTCATCTTCACATAGACATACTACATTTCAGAGAGTTCAGCACTACTTTTACTGAAACTATGTTGAGATTGGCTATGACCAAGAGAATGCACTGGTCATAGCTAACACCCTCTTCCAAAAAACAAAAGACGAGTCTACAGGGACATCACCAGATGATCAATACTGAAATCAGATTGATTATATTCTTTACAATCAAAGATGGGGGAGCTCGATACAGTCAGCAAAAACAAGAGCAGGAGCTGACTGTGACTCAGATCATGAACTCCTTATTGACAAATTCAAACTCAAATTGAAGAAAGTAGGGAAAACCTCTAGACCATTCAGGTATGACTTGAATCAAATCTCTTATGATTATATAGTTAAAGTAACAAATAGATTCAAGGGATTAGATCTGATACACAGAGTGCCTATGGATGGAAGTTCCTGACATTGTACAGGAGGCAGTGATCAAGATCATTCCCAAGGAAAAGAAACAAAAAAAGGAAAAATGGTTGTCTGAGGAGGCCTTGCAAATAGCTGAGAAAAGAAGAGAAGTGAAAGGCAAAGGAGAAAAGGAAAGATATATCCATCTGACTGCAGAGGCCCAAAGAATAACAAAGAGAAATAAGAAAGCCTTCCTCAGTGATCAGTGCAATAGAGGAGAATAATAGGATGGGAAAAACTAGAGATATCTTTAAGAAAATTAAAGATACCAAGGTAATATTTCATGCAAAGATGAGCGCACAAAGGACAGAAACAGTATGGACCTAACAGAAGCAGAAGATATTAAGAAGAAGTGGAAAGGACACACAGAAGAACTATACAAAAAAAATCTCCATGACCCAGATAACTACGATGGTGTGATCAAGCCAGACATCCTGGAATGCAAAGTCAGGTGGGCCTTAGGAAGCATCACTAGGAACAAAGTTAGTAGAGATGATGGGATTACAGCTGAACTATTTCAAATACTAAAAGACAGTGCTGTGAAAGTGCTGCACTCAAGATGCCAGCAAATTTGTAAAACTCAGCAGTGGCCACAGGACTGGAAAAAGTCAGTTTTCATTCCAATCCCAAAGAAAGGCAATGCCAAAGAATGCTCAAACTACTGCACAATTGCACTCATCTCACATGCTAGCAAAGTAATGCTCAAAATTCTCCAAACCAGGCTTCAACAATACATGAACCAAGAACTTCCAAATGTTCAAGCTAGATTTAGAAAAGGCAGAGCAACCAGAGATCAAATTGCCAATATCTGTTGGATTATGGAAAAAGCAAGAGAGTTTCAGAAAAACATCTACTTCTGCTTTATTGACTATGCCAAAGCCTTTGACTGTGTGGATCACAACAAACTGGCAAATTCTTCAAGAGATGGGAATATCAGACCACCTGAGCTGCCTCCTGAGAAGTCTGTATGCAGGTCAAGAAGCAACAGTTAGAGCCGGACATGAACAACAGACTGGTTTCAAACAGGGTAAGGAATATGTCAAGGCTGTATATTGTCATCCTGCTTGTTTAACTTATCTGCAGAATACATCATGTGAAATGCCAGGCTGGATGAAGCAGAAGCTGGAATCAAGATTGCTGGGAGAAATATCAACAACCTCAAGTATGCAGATGACATCACCCTTATGGCCGAAAACAAAGAACTAAAGAGCCTCTTGATGAAAGTGAAAGAGGAGAATGAAAAAGTTGACTTAAACTCAGCATTCAGAAAGCAAAGATCATGGCATCCAACCCCATCACTTCATAGCAATAGATGGGGAAACAATGGAAACAGTGATAGGCTTTATTTTCTTAGGCTCCCAAATCACTGCAGATGGTGACTGCAGCCATGAAATGAAAAGAGATTTGTTTTTTGGAAGAAAAACTATGACCAACCTAGACAGCATATCAAAAAGCAGAGACATTATTTGGCTGACAAAGGTCCGTCTAGTCGAAGTCATGGTTTTTCCAGTAGTTATGTATGGATGTGAGAGTTGGACCACCAAGAAAGCTGAGTGCCAAAGAATCCATACTTTTGAACTCTGGTGTTGAAGACTCTTGAGAGTCCCTTGAACTGCAAGGAGATCCAACCAGTCCAACATAAAGGAAATCAGTCCTGAATATTCATTGGAAGGACTGATGTTGAAGCTGAAACTCCAGTCCTTTGGCCACCTGATGTGAGGACCTGACTCTTTGGAAAAGACCCTAATGCTGGGAAAGATTGAAGGCTGGAGGAGAAGGGGACGACTGAGGATGAGATGGTTTGATGGCATCATTGACTCAATGGACATGAGTTTGAGTAAGCTCTGGGAGTTGGTGATAAACAGGGAGGCCTGGCATGCTGCAGTCCATTGGGTCACAGGGAGTTGGACATGACTGAGTGACTGAACTGAACTGAACTGATGTTGAGATTGTCTTGCTCACTGTATCTAATTTTCCATGTGTTGTAGGTAATAATGAAAAGGCAACTGTTGACTTATTTAGCTCAATGATCAACGAGATTGGCTTCTTGCCTATATTTTCCAGAATAACTAAATAATTTTCTGTGATAATTTTAAACTTTTTAACCTTCATTTTAATTTTGTTCACTAGATATTAAAGTTTCCTTGTGACCATTTATTCAAATAATATTCCAGTCTTCTCTAAGTTTTATAATTGAAGAGTGAAGGTTGCTCAGTCATGTCTGACTCTTTGCAACACCATGGACTATAAAGTCCCTGGAATTCTCCAGGCCAGAATACTGGAGTGGGTAGTTATTCCCTCCTCCAGAGGATCTTCCCAACCCCTGGATCAAACTCAGGTCTCGCACTTTGCCAGTGGATTCTTTACCAGCTGGGCCACAAGGGAAGCTTGATTTGTATAATTATATCCTGCTTAAAGATTTAGATTGCATTTTCCCAAGTACCATTTTTATGTCACTATTAAAAAATTTTTTTGGTATACTATATCACTATAGTTTTCATTTTGTTCTTATTCTATAAGGCTTCATAAAAGGGTATTTTTTTTTAATCTGAGCTATTTGCTTATACAATAAATATAATGAAAAGAAAACTAATTGACTTACTGATCACCATAAAGCATAATTATCTTTCTAAGTAAACAAGTTGAGCCCAGGTTTGCTGTTAATATAGCAATAGAGGAAGGCAATAAAGAATATTGTTACTAAATCTATATGTGACTTAGACTAAGAGTTACCATGTTTTATTTGTCTGTAGCTTTTCCACCTTTTATAGATTCTGAATTTTAGTCAGAAGATTGAGAATAACGACTTGAAAAAATTAACAGTATTTTAATTGATGATTTGTAATAGATCTGCATAAAGCCAGGCTGCAAGAAACAATGGAGATGAAACTGACAATTGACTTACCTGCTCTGGTCAATATCAAAAACAAGTGTTTTTAATGAGTCAATTATTTTCTTCTTGAGTTGACTAGGTGTCCTCTCACCATTTGGAGTGACATCCTTATTCCTCCCAGCACAGAGAACTTATTCATTTTCAGAAGCTATTTTACTCTCCCGAAATAGCCCATCATTCTGTTGGGGGGGAAGGGTTGGAAAAGGGAAAGGGGTGTAATATACATAAATTTTGAAAGAAAAAGTAATTTGCATTTAAAATGCCCAAAATTTTTACTGTTCTTCAGCTTCCCAATGTTTGATCACTATAGGAAAAGAATGACATCAATTTTATTCTTTGTGCTTGATTTTGTTAATTCATTCATTCGTTTTTTGAGCATTAGTATGCTAGGTTGTATTCTGGAATCTTGGCAATGGGAAACAGTAGATAACTAAACTGAACAGTTTCTGGCTTTTGAGAACCTGCCCCTGGAGGAGGGCATGACAACCCACCCCAGTATTCTTGCTTGGAGAATCCCATGGACAGAGGAGCTTGGCAAGCTATAGTCCATATGTTTGCAAGGAGTCAAACACTACTGAAGCTAGTTAGCACAAATAGCGTCAGGGGACGTTCAACTTTAAAGGATCCAGTATGTTGCATTTTCTTTCTTTGTGTGCCATTTCTCAAGGACACTCTATTCCTTATCAGTTCCTGGAATATAGAAACAAGTAGAGCTGCACACAGTTCTCAGGACTGAGATCATGGGAAAGAGCAACTGCTTGGATTCCCTTCAGTGACTCCCTGCAGTGTCTCTCTTCAGTGACCTTGTATTTAATAGACTATCCATTTTGTTGCAACTGGTGGAATTTCATTCTTTTTAATGGCTGAGTAATGATTTTACTGAATATATATAAGCATGCATTTGTGCAAATAAAATACCCTTGTTCCACTAGAGACTTGAGTCCTCTGCGTCTTTCTGTCTCTGGATAGTTCTTTGGAGCGTGGAAGCCTACCGAGCTCACTTTCTCACCTGGGCTTTCAAGACCTCCTTGAGAAGATGCTCTGTGCCTTCATGAGCGGTGCAAGTCCTGCGTATGGGCTTTATTAGTTTTCCACATAACCCGAGGGATACTGCTCTTTCTCTCTCTTTCTCTCTTTCTTTTTGTCGACTCCAGTCCCCAGGTCCTGGTTTGTAAAAGACCTCAACAGGTCTTCTATTTAGCAAGACAGGAAGTTGAATATACATGTAGTCCCAGGATGCTAAGGCATATTCTGATACCAGAAAACAGGGTGCTGTTGCCACAAAAATACCCAAAAATAGAGAAGTGGCTTTGAAATTCAAAAAGGTATAGAAGCTGTAAGAGTTTTGAGGTGTTTGATAGATTGCCTTGAAGAGATTGTTGATGGAAATATGAATGTTAAAGGCAATAGTGATGAGGCCTCAGAAAGAAGGGAGAAGGGCACAGAAATCTTTCTAGCACCCTAGAGAACACACATATCATCATGAACACAGTGCTGTTAGGAATATGAGTGTTAAAGGTGCCTCTGGTGAGGCCTCAAGTGGAAATGAGAGACATGCTTTTGGGCCCTGGAGGGAAGTGATCTTTGCTATATAGTCACAGAGAACTCGTCTGAATTATGTTGTGACATTGGAAGGACAGCAGAACCCGTGAACAATGATAGTGACTATATATATGCAAAGTTTCATATGATCATTGCTTACTGAGTTTTCCCAGCAAGGCTGTTCAGCAGCCTCTTCCTTCTTCCTTCTGTGGCTGCTACCAAAGAGCAGTTCCTGGCTCCTACCACCAACTTGTGGCATATCCTTTGTCTTGTGTTGCAGCTGTTGGAAAGGGGGCTGTTCACAGCCAGAGGAGAAGCTTCTCTGTCTCGATCTTGCTGCATTTCTGCACCCTCCTCTCTTCTGTCTTGCATTACCGTTCTGTGGAGCCCAGCCAGGCTCATCTCTACTGTCCACAACGAGCTGTCCATGGTACCAAGGAGGCAGGGGCAGTTCCTCAGATAGCCCACCTGACATCCTGACTCTGTCTCCTGGGGAGAACTCCCCCTCCACCACCATCCATGGTCCCTCAACAGACTCTCTGGAAGGTTCTTCCTTGGGAAGAATCTTTATGGAAACATCTGGAATGGATGTTGCTGGGCTTTTACAGCTCCTCTTCCCCCTGGGTTTAGGGTCCAGGCAATTGTTTGAATAGGCACAGGTTTTTCAAAACTACATTTGGGGATATGTTGATCACACAGTTCTCTTAAAAATCTTAGAGAGTTTCTGGTCTGTTTGTTTCTGGGCATTTCTATGTGTGAGTAACCACAGCCGAGGTTCTTCAGGAGATAATCTGCTGAGCCTGGAGACTGGTCTCTTACTTGTTGATCCATTCTCATCCCACCACTACTTAATGGCAGTGAAACAGCTGAGGCAGCAGGCTTCCAGGGAAGGCACTCCACCTAGGAAATGCGCATAGCTGTCTCACAGCTCTGTCATCTTGAAATTCTCTTGCTTGTTTTACTTTTCATCTCAAACTACTTATTGTGTAGGTTAAATCAGAGGATGAGATGGCTGGATGACATTACTGATGCAGTAATGAACATGAACTCGGGCAAAGTCTGAGAGATAGTGAGGGAAAGGAATGCCTTATGTGCTGTAGTCCATGGCTTCGTAAAGAGTCGGACGAGACTGGGTGACTGAACAACAGCAAAAAAGCCTGGAATTAGTGAGTCTAAGATTTCAGGAAAGCTCTGGAAGCAAGGAAAGAAAATGCAAAGGTCAGTTCATAAAATCCTTGAAAGGCAAACTGACAGGTTGGGTTCAGGAACAGCTCCACGTTCTAGGAAGATTGCAGAGTATAAGCAGCTGTAGGAGACCTTCAGTGATTCTGGGGTGCTAAGAAGATGCTCTGGAGTTTCTTCTTACTTCTGATGTCTCAGTTCTTCTTCCACAGTAATGATGCAAAAAGGGATAGCTGTTTTACAGGGATTCACTACTGCATTTGGAGATTTCCGATCTCTCTTTATATAGCTATAGAATAGCCCATGTTTAGGATTCTCTGAGCAAACCAACTGGTCAAACAAATAAGCAAAAACAGTGATTCAAAATAAAGCTATGAGTTTATTCCCCACCCTGTGCCAGACACAATACCTATATTTGATCCTCATACCAATTCTATGGGGGAAGATATTATCTCCATTTTATGGATGAAGATAATAAACTAAAGGTCCAGAGGTGTGTTTCACAAAGTGGGCATAGTTACAGCTGACTCTCAACTATGCTCTTTTTCTATTATTTTGTACATCTCTTACATGCACGACAGCAGTGAAAGGAATACAGAGGAGACTGTAGGGATAGTCAGAGAAAATCCTGCAGAGCTTTGTTGGCTGTGGTAGGGTTCTGGATTTTGGTCTAAGTTAACTAGGGAATAACTGTGGAATTTTGAGTAAGGAAGTGACATGATCCAGCTTAACCTTTGAAAGTATAATTCTGGCTGCCCCTCAGGAAGTGAAAACAAGGAGATGTCAGGAAACTATTGCCATCATCCAACAGGAGGTGATGAGGAGGTGATGAGACCTGGACCAGGACATCAGCAACAGGGTCACTGAGAGGCCCCTAGACTTTGGGGATGTAGTTGAATCTTCAATAAACTATAGTCAGAGGGCTGGACATCCCTGCCATTGGCTAGAAAATGTCCCCAAATAATCCAACTGGTTTAGGATACCTTATATCAGAGACAAGATAAAACATTGTAGAGATGAAATTCAGCCTCAGAGTTGATGATGTGAAAGATCAAGTGTGGGAAGGGAAGTATTGAGGGTCAGAAAGACACGAGGCGAGAATGTCTGCACATGATAACAGCTGTGTTTCTATCAAATTTGCTCATCTTTCTCTTCGAAGCAAGGTGTTGCTATGACAGTCTTCCTGCTCAAAAAGCAAATGTTTTCAAGGGTGAATGCATTATGAGTGGGAGTACTGATACTTTTAAAAGAGGGAGTGAAGGCATTATGGGTGAAAATATTGATATTTTAAAAAGGGGAAGGGGGGCAAAGGAATATATCATTTTCCCAAAGCTATTAAACTTAAATATCAGTTCCCTTTCTCTCTGCCATACATCTTAGTCACATACTGAGTGACTATTTAATCATTCTCTGTTAAAATTAATATCATATAATGAGTGATGATCAGTGATAAATGGGAAAAGAATGCTTCCAAACACATAAATTACTCTTTCTTCCCTGTGCGCAACCATAACAAGATAATTCCTTTTGTCATCCATAACAGATTTTCTAGTTCTTGGAAAGCAATAATTTTTTTCCTTGTAAAAATGAATAACCTATTGTTATGAGTATCAATTAGTTAATCCAATAGGGACAATTCAATGACACCATGAAAACTAATGATCCTGTGATTTCTAAGAAAGATGTATTTTAAGGTCTTGTTGATTAAATTGCTCTCAGCCTCCTTTCAGGTAATGTGAACATCCACTGGAGTACATGCTTCTGCATTAACAATGGACTGGGGTTATGCCTTTACATTAATAGATGGATGTAAACTCTCAGGATCCCCTAAAGTCATTTGCTTTATATAAGCCCACATCTCAATGATAAAATATTGGTTCTTGCTGAATTTGGAAACCAAATTTAGGAATCGTAGATAAACTGTATGAAAGGGTGACAGGACTGCTAGCTCTTGTTCATCTTGGTATTCGAGAGACCTCACGCAAGGACAAAGTTACACTTAATACATCTTCACAAATTCAAACTGCAGAGTGCTTATTGTCTTGTCAAAATGCAGACAACTGGCACAATCATAATTATGAGGTTAGAAACAAAGGCATTTTGAGAAGGAAAAATCCTGTTCTTTCCATGGTAACCATGAGGTTAAATATTTTATAAAATTAGCAAGACTGGAGCGATGATTGTAATACTTACCATATTATTGAGGAACATCCATAGAGATTGAAGTTTTGCACAAAAACATTTAATAGATAAATTCTCTCTGTTAAGTAAAAATAGTAACCATTTTCTAAATGGTGATGATGTTCAGAGAAGGAAATAAAATCCTCTTTGTACGGTAAGATTATAATATTTAATGAAGCAAATCCTACTGTAATAAGAATGAGATCATGTTTACTTGGCCCACTCCTTCCTCACAATTATGATTAAAGTGATCATTTCTTTCTTTAGCAAATAAATCTAAAATAAACTACAGTAATGAACTTATAAGAATTGCCTTTTGTTAATTATCAGGTGCATAGTGCCAAGAAAACTGTTTCTGAAATCACAGATAGTTTCAGACTTTGCTATTTGAAATCGTCCTTGGGAGGACGGAACACAGTATTCTTGTCTCAAGGGTCTGAGGCACGAGGGCCACGGTGACACAAAAACACAGCTCTAGCTCCAGGGCAGGCACAGAGTTTCAGATAAGGGTGTTCTGGAAACAATATTCCTCTTATATCTTCACTCCGTGTTTCCCAAAGCATAAGTCCCCAAGTTCTGTCCTAGCCCTGGTGGAAGTCAGATTGTAATGCACCTAACGAACCTAAAAGGATATCATAACGAAATACAGCCAAAGTTATATAAACAGTACTTTCCAAGGCCGTTTCTCATCTTCCGACTGATTGCTTCTTTCTCATCAGTGACTCCCTCAGCCCCGCTTTATTCCTTCTGTCTCCTGAACTAAGACTGCTGAGACACCCCGTGTCTAAACCGTCATCTGAGCATTCCACATCCCTCCCAAGCACTCAGCAGCAGGCATGAGCACACCCGTTACTTAACCACCCCCCATCCTCACCCAGCCCCCAAATCTGTGTCCTAGGCTCCAGGCTTCCTCTGCTGTCACCCTCTGGTGCAGCAGCCTCATACACAACAAACCCAACTGAACTTGATTACAATGTATTTCTTGCAGTTCTTTTCTATGTTATTTATGTTAACAACTTTAGCTATTGCACTGAACCTAAGCATGCAGCAAAACCCACTTTCTTTACTGGGAAATAAACTCAACAATAGCTATCATTTTAAGTTTCTTTAGCTATTTACATAAACATATCCCTCCAAGCCTTGGGAAAAAAAAAAAGGTAGATACACCTTCCAGGAGTTGTAATTAGTGTTGTAATTCTCAAGGGAACATCTAGAAAGTGCTCAGATGCACCATCATGTGTCCATGGTGAATGTATTTTGAGGTAGTGAGGGATGAAGAATGGGTCAGGAGTGTGGAGATAGATTAGCCTCTAGATTTTCCAAGAGGGGAAATAGCAAAGTATGTCTCAAAGCTGGAGACCTTGATTCTTGTGGGGAGCTGGGCAATGAGCTGGCAGGTTTCTGAACTTCTACCAGGAAAGATAATCAGGGCCTGGATCTCAAAAGAATAGACTAGAGAATGGGATAGAGGAGTACAGCAGTGACTGGGTTGTTAGGAAGCACTGATCAGAAGTAGGGGACAGCATAGGGCCTGATGTAGAGGCCAGTGTGTCCTGGTGCAGAGTGCCAGGGCATCACTGGGACTCCTCAGGCCCTCCTAGGGCCATCGCCAGTCTGGGGGACGGATGGGGCTGGTCCAGGCATGGAAGAAGAGACCCTGTTGTCTTATCAGAGTGAACATCCTCTGTTTGTGTCCCTTGGGTAAAAGAGCTGAGCTTGGGGCTTTTCAGCTCCGTGCTGCCCTATTGGCTCAGCAGGTAAAGAATCTGCCTGCAATGCAGACGCAGTTCAGTCCCTGGGTCGGGAAGATACCCTGGAGAAAGAAGTGACAGCCCACTCCAGTATTTTTGCCTGGAGAATCTCACAAACAGAGGAACCTGGCAGACTATAGTCCATGGGGTTGCAAAGAGTCAGACAGGACTGAGTGACTAACACTTTCCCACTTTCCCAATAAATGCAGCATTATTCAAACCACAGGTTCATTAGCCACATGATTCATTAGGTGCACGATGAAAAATGGGGAGGACAGGATAACAATGGCCAATACTACCTCCTTGACTATTCCTTCCTCAACATTCAGTTCAGTTCAGTCGCTAAGTTGTGTCTGACTCTTTGCAATCCCATGGACTGAAGCACACCAGGCTTCCCTGTCCATCACCAAGAGCTTGCTCATCTTCTGAGAGCTTGCTCAAACTCATGTCCATTGACTTGGTGATGCCATCCAACCATCTCATCCTCTGTCGGCCCCTTCTCCTCCTGCCTTCAGTCTTTCCCAGCAGCAGGGTCTTTTCCAATAAGTCTTTACTGTGCCCCAGTTTTTTTGCTCCTGTGTGTCTGTTTAACTTAGTTCTTCTATAAATAGGGCAATTTAGAGCCCAGAGTTAGCTGCTTTGATGACCCTATGCAGAAATGAGCACAGATACAAATGGGAAAAAAAAGGATGTTAGAATAAAATAAACATTTAAATGCTTTCTGGGGTCTTTTGACCTTGATTTTTGTAATTCAGCCAATAGTATGTTTATGTGAGTCACGCTGACTCCACCAGTCTGTCCCCACACTTCTTTTATCTTTCATTCCTCTGAGTCCCTGACTTTCTCCTCTTCCCAGCAGTTCTTTAAAGCAGTGTTTGTTATTTTAAGGTTAAAATTCCCAGATGCCTTTTCTGCAGGCAGAAATACTGTAGAAGGAAATGCAAACTGTTAATATTTCCAACTACAGTGGGGACGTGTGAAAGCCTGAGAGTGGTGTTTTCTACATTCCAACAGGGAAAGTGTTACCTTTATTTGATAGAAAGTTGTTGAAAAACCACATTGCCTCAAGTTCTATGACTTCTCAAACCAGATCGCCTTGTTCTGGTGGTAGGTAGGCACCTGTAACCTGGCTTGAGGGGGAAATGCAGGCAGAAACAATAGAGCAGAATGACAGCTCACCCAGGAAGTCCTCAGTTACATGCTGCTGTGTAATGTCAAGGCTCTCTCCTGATGCAGAGATGAACTACCAAACTACAGTGCCTAGACACTCAGTTTCCATTGCATCGGAGAGCAAAGGTTATTTAAATGATCTTTGTGTGCTATTCTAGGTAGATATGGTTGTACAACGTGAGTTCTAGCTTGAGCAGGAAGATGGCCCTGGCGAATTTCTGAATCAGCTGTTGTTGTTCAGTTGCTAAGTCGTGTCTGACTCTTTGCAACCCCATGGACTGCCGCAACGCGAGGTTTCCCTGTCCTTCACTATCTTCCAGAATTTGGTCAGATTCATGCCCATTGAGTCTGTGATGCCATTCCACCCTTTCATCCTCTGCCGCTATCTTCTCCTTTTGAGGCTGGGATGAGCTGGTGTGAAGCTAGCACTCTCTGAGCTCTTGGTAAGTGCCCCACACTGTGTAAGTACTTTATATGTATTGTACAATCTAATTCCCTCGAAGGTCTAGAGGGGGAAACAGCATGATTATCCCCTTTTTGCAGTAAGAAAATTGAGCCTCACAGAGATTAAGTGGTTTACCCCAGACCACACCACAGCCCATCTGGGGCCAACTCAGGTTTCAAGTTCAAGTCCACCTCCCATCGTTGCCCTTCACAGGTTTATTTAATCTCCTTACACATTGAAGTCATTCTGTTTAATACCTCTCAGGTACCATAGTTGATTTCTCCCTTCACAACAATTCCAGTGGATATAGTAATATAAATAAACTATATAAAACTCTAAGGCTTATGTTTATAATGGGAAGAAAATATTTTTAAAAGGAAAAATGTAAATCCTTGATGCAGCAGAATAAACACCTCTCCTGAGTTGCTCTTTGTCAGAACATGTCTCAACATGGATGGAATGAAAGCGCTTCTAAAGAGCCTTAATGTCTGGTGTCCTTGTGGGAACCTGTCTGTACCCAGACAGTGGGGCCATTGTGATTGTCCCAAGTCAGTGCCTGAGGCCATGACCACCCATGGCTGAAGTGCCTGCCACTCTAGTCAATGACTCTGAAGGTGGATGTGATAGGAAGAGGCAAGCCCTTTGTCCACATTCATGAATGCAGAACAACTAGGATCATTGGGTCAGCAACTACTATTTAAACCAGTCTCTGATATTCCTAGTCTACGGTGGAGATTTCACACATCCTCCCAGAGCATGCTGTTGTATGTTCTGACTTGGGCTATTGATATTGAGCTCTTGCTTCAGGTGTCACTCTTTTTGATTGCTTTAATTATTATTACTGTTCATACTGTTCATGGGGTTCTCAAGGCAAGAATACTGAAGTGATTTACCATTCCCGTCTCCAGTGGACCACAGTCTATCAGACCTCTCCACCATGACCCGACCATCTTGGGTGGCCCCACACAGCATGGCTTAGTTTCACTGAGTTAGACAAGGCTGTGGTGCATGTGATCAGATTGGCTAGTTTTCTATTTTTATGGTTTCAGTGTGTCTGCCCTCTGATGCCCTCTTGCAGCATCTACTATCTTACTTGGGTTTCACTTACCTTGGATGTGGGGCATCTCTTC
Source organism: Antilocapra americana (assembly GCA_007570785.1). Lineage (NCBI taxonomy): Eukaryota > Metazoa > Chordata > Mammalia > Artiodactyla > Antilocapridae > Antilocapra > Antilocapra americana. The sequence continues at coordinate 1,209,804 of ML663020.1, forward strand.
ATGGCTGCTCCTTACTTTGGATGAGGGGTATATCCTTACAGTCTCCCCTCCTGATCTTGAATGTGGAGTAGCTCCTCTTGGGCCTCCTGTGCCCACACAACCACCACTCCTTGGACGTGGGGTTGCTCCTCTCAGCCACTGCCCCTGACTTTGGGCATGGGGTTGTTCTGGATATAAGAGTTGGACATTGAAGAAAGCTGAGCACCGAAGAATTGATGCTTTTGAACTGTGGTGTTGGAGAAGATTCTTGAGAGTCCCTTGGACTGCAAGAAGATCCAACCAGTCTGTCTGAAAGGAGATCAGTCCTGGGTGTTCATTGGAAAGTCTGATGTTGAAGCTGAAACTTCAATACTTTGGCCACCTGATGTGAAGAGTTGACTCATTGGAAAAGACCCTAATTCTGGGAAGGATTGGAGGCAGGAGGAGAAGGGGATCACAGAGGATGAGATGGCTGGATGGCATCACCGACTTGATGAACATGGAGTAGACTCTGGGAGTTGGTGTTGGACAGGGAGGCCTGGTGTGCTGCAGTTCATGGGGTCTCAAAGAGTCAGACACGACTGAAAGACTGAACTGAACTGAACTAAATTGAATTATTATTACACTGTGAGAGTTCTGTGGAGGTGTTTGGCAGGAATTTCTACAGGGAATAGTTAGAAGACAGGCTGCATCATTTTGGCAGAAAAGAACAACTCCAAATGGGTTGAATAATAAGAACGAGCATGTACTTAGTCGCTCAGTCCTGTCCAACTCTTTGCGACTGAGCATAATCCACGTAAAAGAAAGTTCTAAAGAAGAGTAGCTTTAGGAGTCATTATTCACAGAGTAAACAATGTTACAGCGGTGGCTGGGTCTTCCCTGCTGCCCTGTGTGTCTTCTGGCATGCCCTTCTGCTGACAGGTTGGCTGTAGCGGCTCCTGCCATCACACACACTTGGCAGCAGAAGGGGCTGACCGTTCTGTGACAGAGAAAGTGCTTGGCAGAAGCTACCCGATTGGCTCTCCTTCATTTGTCAGAAGTGGGTCACACAGGGGGCTCATTCCAGCCTCCCAGGAGGGTCTGACCTTTGTAGGCGTCTCTAGGATGCTGGTTGCTGGCCAGGTTTGGTCTAAGGGAGGTGCTTGTGGAAACTGATGGGTCGTCAGGAGAGAATGGTGTTTCTGCTCCTCCCTCTCCCTCAGACTGCGTCTTCAGCAACCACCCGGCTCTGTCGCTCCAACAGCCACCAGTCAGTGGAAGTAAGTCCAGGTTCTGCAGACACCCACCACCCCTGCGCCCCCCGCAGGGCATTGGGCTCTGGTTAATCCCCCCATTTCCACTTTTACTGGCTTAGGTGTGGTTGCGGCTTTGTTGCCTCCCCTCCACACCTTTCACTTTCTGAAGTCTTCCATCACATGTGGAAAAAATTGCCTGCATTGATTTCCTTGTTAAAAACTATCTGTGTTTATATTATCCTGGTTAAATTCCGAGTGAGACCTGTGCCCATCTCTAAACCAATTACTAGCAAGATGTATGGGGTCCCCAGGATTAAAGAACCTACCATATTTTACTCTTTTTCTTGGTTGTGGATAACCACTGGAGAAGGAAATGGCAACCTACTCCAGTAGGTCTTTCCTAAAGAATCCCATGGAGAGAGGAGCCTGGTGGGCCAGAGTCCATAGTGTCAGAAGGAACTGGACCCAGCTGAGTTACTGAGCATGCACAACCACCAATAATGATGCTTCTCTTTGCAAAGATGAGGGTATGCGATTTGTATATTACAAATTTTTGAGATACTCTTCCATCTTCTTTCCAGGATTCTGTGTATGTGTGTCATAGACGGAAAAAAAAAAAAAAACCTATGTTTGCCCAGCAATATATTGATGTAAAAATATATGGACAATTATGGCAAAGTAAGAAGTGATTAAAAAAAAGGAATTCAAAAGTTTGCATTTGGTGCCTATATAAAGTAAGATGAGCTGCCATAACCAAATACCATAGACTGGGTGAATGGCTAAAACAACAGGAATTTATTCATAATTCTGGAGGCTGGGGTCCCAGGTCAGGGTGCTGGCAAGGGCTCATCCTGGCTGCAGGTGGTTTTGCGTGTCTTTTTTTTTTTTTTTTTTTTTTTTTTTAGAGCTTGTGGATTGGAGAGAGAGAACGAGAACTCTGTGTGCCTCTTTGTACAAAGTAACCAATCCTGTTGGTTCAGGGGCCCAGCCTTGTCATCTCACTTAACCTGACTCTTATCCTGACAATATAGGTACACTGGGGGTTGAGGCAACAACATGAATTGTGGGGGTGGGGGCACGGTTCAGTATAGCAGTGCCGGATTGGGAGGGCGTGGCAATTTTCTTTGATCACACTGCATGCCAGTTTTCTGTCCTAAGGTAAGGATGTTGATACATATAGAGGGAATGACATAAAGGTAAAGTTGGGAACCAGTAGGTTTTACGATTGTACTAGATCTTTAATCCATTTTGAGTTTATTTTTGTGTATGGTGTTAGCAAGTGTTCTAGTTTCATTCTTTTACAAGTGATTGACCAGTTTTCCCAGCACCATTTGTTAAAGAGATTGTCTTTTCTCCATTGTATATTCTTGCCTCCTTTGTCAAAGATAAGGTGTCCATAGGTGCATGGATTTATCTCTGGGCTTTCTATTTTGGTCCATTGATCCATATTTCTGTCTTTGTGCCAGTACCATACTGTGTTACTGACTGTGACTTTGTAGTATAGCCTGAAGTCAGGCAGGTTGATTGCTCAAGTTCCATTCTCCTTTCTCAAGATTGCTTTGGCTATTTGAGGCTTTTTGTATTTCCATACAAATTGTGAAATTATTTGTTCCAGTTCTCTGAAAAAGACCGCTGGTAGTTTGATAAGAATTGCACTGAATCTATTGATTGCTCTGGGTAGTATATTCATTTTCACTATACTGATTCTTCCAATCCATGAACACGGTATATTTCTCCATCTGTTTGTGTCCTCTTTGATTTCTTTCATTAGTGTTTGACAGTTTTCTATATATAGGTCTTTTGTTTCTTTAGGTAGATATATTCCTAAGTATTTTATTCTTTTTGTTTTGATGATGAATGGGATTGTTTCCCTAATTTCTCTTTCTGTTTTCTCCTTGTTAGTGTATAGGAATGCAAGGGATTTCTGTGTGTTGATTTTATATCCTGCAAATTTGCTATATTCATTGATTAGTTCTATTAATTTTCTGATGGAGTCTTTAGGGTTTTCTATGTAGAGGATCATATTGTCTGCAAACAGTGAGAGTTTTTCTTCTTCTTTTCCAATCTGGATTCTTTTTATTTCTTTCTCTGCTCTGATTGCTGTGGCCAAGACTTCCAAAACTATGTTGAATAGTAGTGGTGAGAGTGGGCACCCTTGTCTTGTTCCTGACTTTAGGGGAAATGCTTTCAGTTTTTCACCATTGAGGATAATGTTTGCTGTGGGTTTGTCATATATAGCTTTTATTATGTTGAGGTATGTTCCTTCTATTCCTGCCTTTTGGAGGGTTTTTTTTTTTATCATAAATGGATGTTGAATTTTGTCAAAGGCTTTCTCTCCATCTATTGAGATAAGCCATGTGGTTTTTATTTTTCAATTTGTTAATGTGGTGTATTACATTGATTGATTTGCAGATATTGAAGAATCCTTGCATCCCTGGGATAAAGCTTACTCAGTCATGATGTATGATCTTTTGAATGTGTTGTTGAATTCTGTTTGCTAGAATTTTGTTAAGGGTTTTTGCATCTATGTTCATCAGTGATATTGGCCTGAAAATTCTTAGAAAAGTACAACTTTCCAAAACTAAGCCAAGAAGAGATAGAAAATCTTAACAGACCCATCATAAGCATGGATATTAAAACTGTAATCAGAAATCTTCCAACAAAGGCCCAGGACCAGATGACTTCACAGCCAAATTCTACTCAAAATTTAGAGAAGAGCTAATACTTATCCTACTCAAACTCTTCCAGAAAATTGCAGAGGAAGGGAAACTTCCAAACTCATTCTATGAGGCCACCATCACCCTAATACCAATACCTGACAAAGATGCCACAAAAAAAGAAAACTATAGGCCAATATCACTTTTTCTTCTTTTCTTTGGCATGGTTCTGTGTTGACAGATTTGCTAACAAGGTAGATGCTCTTCTCATCTTACTCCCTGCCTCGATTATATCTGTTGCTCCTGTGGGCCTGACATACATCATCCAACATTTCTCTCTGTTTTCTCATATTTCTGGAGGCACTTGGCAGGTTTGGCTGCCCTCTCATACCCTCCTAGGATTCCTGATGGGGCCATCATATCCATAACCATCTGGGATAGATAAGCATCTACTTCTGTCCTTGCCTCCACACTCTGATCCTGTGGGAAGTTTCCAGTATTTCAGTGATGCTGGAACTCACAATATTCTGTTTGATTTCTCCCATTTAACTGAAGACCCGTTCTTACCTCAACACTATTAATTGGGGGCAGCAAACATCAGGGGGTGTGTGCTTGTGGAGGATTTCCATCTAGCCTGATGCACCGGGCAGTTGGGGGAGGGCAGGAAAATACTGTTATTAATTTGTTAATTCTTGAAATCTCAGAATTTGTTGCTTTTGTTTTCAAACTGCAGAGTAACTGTTCCCTTTAGGGGCAAAATCAAGCTCATAATGGCTCCCAAATGTAGGAGAATTGCAGGAATAAAAAGCACAAGGGTGTCATCTCACTGTCATCATTTTGATTTCATTTTGGACGTAAGTTCCACTTGTTGCATATTTCACAGCATGAAGCTCTTCTGATCTACACACATCTGGATCAGTTTGAATTCTGCGAGTAAAGTGCAGCCTAAGGCACTGTGTGGCTGATCATTATGGTGCATCTTGGGGACATTTTTTTTCCCCCGATGACCACCGCAATAAAATCTGAGACAGTGATTAAAAAAAAATCAAGATGCAACCCTAAAGTAGATTTATTGAATCCGGAACTGGGTCCAGGCACCTGCATTTTATCATCTATCCCCAAGGGATTCTTATGCTAATCAGTTTTGAGAAACAGTGATGTAAGATTTCATTGTTGCTATTGTTGTTCAGTTGCTTAGTTGTGTCTGACTCTTTGTGACCCCATGAACTGCAGCAAGCCAGGCTTCCTTGTCCTTCATTATCTCCTGGAGTACTCTGAAGCTCACAGCCATTGAGTCCGTGATGCCATCCAAACATCTCATCCTTTGCCATCCGCTTCTCCTCCTGCCCTCAGTCTTTCCCTGCATCAGTGGCTCTTCACATCAAGTGGCCAAGTATTGGAGCTTCAGCATCAGCATCAAACCTTCCAATGAATATTCAGGGTTGATTTCATTTAGGATGGTCTGGTTTGATCTCTTCACTATCCTGATTTCATTACATCGAACTACTTCATTTTTAAGGACAATTCAAACGGGAGCATGGCTAATTGAAGACTTTTGTTTTTTTTTAGTGAGAGGGTATCTAATAAGTACTTATTTGACCGGGAAGCCTTAAAAATCATGTCCCACATATTTCTAAAGATAGCTAAGTGATATTAATGAAAGTGAAAATGAAGTTGCTCAGTCGTGCCTTACTCTTTGCGATCCCTTGGACTGTAGCCCATCAGGCTCCTCCATCCATGGGATTTTCCAGGCAAGAATACTGGAGTGGGTTGCCATTTCCTTCTCCAGGAGATCTTCCCCACCCAGGCATTGAACCTGGGTTTCCTGAATCATAGGCAGACACTTTACCATCTGAGCCAACAATATTAATACCATTGGAAAATTTTAAATTGGAAAATCCCCTTAATTGTAGTACTTCAATGGTGTTTAATGAGATGGAACTTTTGTTTGTGATAGTAAGTCTTAAGTAAAGTTGAGTTGTTTTTTGGAAATACTGTCACTTATCTTTGCCTTATAGAGGATCATTTTACACACACATGCAAACCATCTCATATGCTCTTCCATTTCATGTCCAGAAGAAAAACAGTGTGAGGAACTGGATCCTTATTTTCTGATTTAATTTCATGCCTTCATTACTGGGAAGTGGAACACCTCATCCTTCATTACTGGGAAGTGGAACACACTGCCAGTTTCCTGGGGCCACTGTGAAAATTAGCACAGATTTGGTGACTTAGAGCAGCCATCGGATTCTGGAAGCCAGAAGACCAGATCAAGGTGTGGGCAGGGCCTCACTCTTGCTGAGAGCCCTAGTGGGGGTGGGAGAGCAGAGGGTGGGGAGAATTCCTCCTGCCTCTTCAGTTTCTGTAGGCTCCAGCACCCCTCGGCTTATGACTGTTCAACTCCAATCTCTGCTTCGCTCTTCCCAGCCTTTCTCGTTTCCTGGTCTTTTCCTATCTCTTAGAAGGACACTCGTCATTGAACTTAAGCCCCTTGAAGATAATCCAGATAGTCTCATCTTGATATCCTTAGGTTATATAATTTGCAGAATTTCTCTCTCTCTGAATGTGTCCTTATTCACAGTTTCTGGGGTGAGCATGTGCACATCTTTGGGGCCATAGCTGAACTCACTACATACATTATGCCCACATTTCATTTTTCCCATTTGTGACTTTTCCCAGAGGTCCTATGTGTACGGCTCATACCCCCTCCAGCTGTGGCTAATTAGTGGTGAATGCCCTCCACTGGAAGAGAGTAAGGCAGCAGGAAGGAGGGATTGGATACCCCATCCGTGCTCCACAAGACCCACTTTAACCTTTTCCTTAAGTCTTTTCAACACCTGAAAGCAGGGGGATGAGATGCTATTTCTTTAACTTAGAGTGTGAAGTAAACTTGGCTTTGAACCCAGGGAAGAAGCTCTGTTCACTTTGTGGAAATCGTGACTTAGGTTTTTAAGTGATTGAAACCTTCACTTAAGCCTTCATAATGAAGGCATCACAGTAAAAAACACTCGCCCATGAGCCTGCAGGGGCCAGGCAGTGCTGAGTCCTCAGACCGCCTGGTATATCATTAACTTTAATCATTCCTCAGTATTTAAAAATGAAAGGAGAAGGAAAACTAATTAATTTAAAACATAGATGGTGTATCCTCTTCAGTAGAATCTAATTGAAAAGGAAAGTGTGAAATAGCCTTTAAGCAACATGCTAGCCCAGGAGGAAAGGGGAGAAATGTGGAAGAAGTAGAGATGGACATCCCGAGTGTCAGTGATGGTTCTGGGTATCCCTGCACTCCCAAGGGGCAGTCCTTAGTCTTTGCTGCAGGATTGATTAGAAATGATTATGATCATAGAAAAATCCTACAAAACTGGCAAGAATGGTGTTTCTCACTCTGCATCTATGAGACAGGGTTTGTAGGCTGTGAACTCTTGCTTGATTCCCAAAAGGCAGTGTAATTCTCTCATTATCCACAGTATAGTTTGTTGTTGCTGTTAAGTTGCTCAGTCATGTCTAACTCTCTGTGACTCCGTAGACTGCCACATGCCAGGCTTCCCTGTCCTTCACCATTTTTCAGAGTTTGCTTAAACTCATGTCCATTGAGTCTGTGATGCCATCCAACCATCTCATCCCTTTCTCCTCCTGCCCTCAGTCTTTCCCAGCATCAGGGTCTTTTCCAAAGAGTCAGTTCTTTGCATCAGGTGGCCAGGGTATTGGAGCTTCAGCTTTAGCATCAGTCCTTCCAATGAATATTCAGGACTGATTTCCTTCAGGATGGACTGGTTGGATCTCCTTGCAGTCCAAGGGATTCTCAACAGTCTTCTCCAACACCACAGTTTAAAAGCATCATTTCTTAGGCATTTAGCCTTCTTTATGGTTCAGCTCTCACATTCATACATGACTACTTGAAAAACCATAGCTTTGACTAGATGGACTTTTGTCAGCCAAGCGATGTCTCTGCTTTTTAACACTGTCTAGATTTGTCATAGCTTTTCTTCCAAGGAACAAGCATCTTTTAATTTCATGGCTGGAGTCACTGTTCTCAGTGATTTTGGATCCCAAGAAAATAAAGTCTGTCACTGTTTCCATTGTTTTCCCATCTATTTGCCTTGAAGTGATGGGACCAGATGCTATGATCTTAGTTTTTTTGAATGCTGATTTATAAGCCAGTTCTTTTACTCTCCTCTTCCACTTTCATCAAGATGCTCTTCAGTTCCTCTTAACTTTTTGCCATAAGGGTGGTGTCATCTGCATTTCTGAGGTTATTGATATTTCTCCCGGCAATCTTGATTCTAGCTTGTGCTTCATCTAGCCCAGCATTTCACATGATGTACTCTGTATATAAGCTAAATAAACAGAGTGACAATATACAGCTTTAATGTTCTTCTTTCCCAGTTTGAACCAGTTTGTTGTTCCATGTCTGGTTCTGTTCCTTACTTAATCTTTCGCAACTAGAATACACACAGACTTTTATTCTGAGCTGCTAGCTGATGCTTCTGTGTAAAATGAGTCTCCTTCCTGGAGTTCACCCTTTGTTCAAAGTTATTTTCTTTCCTTATCCTGAAAAATTAGCTGAAAAACTATGTTTAAAAGTTGCCAAATTGATTCTTCCCTTCCCCCTCCTCATTGCCTCCTTAGTGTAGTTCTATTATTAATGTGAAATACAACTTTGGTTTATTTGTCTTGTTTTCATTTTTTAATTTCAAAGTTCTTCCTTTTAATTTAATTTTTTTAAAGCATGTGAAGTACTTTCATGGTTCTGAAGATTAGAACTGTTTCAAAAACTGTCAGAGATGTGTTACTCCCTCAAATTCCTTCTATATTTTGACTCTATTCCAACCCACAATGGGAGGTAACCAATACCAGTAATTTCTAATTTGTCCTCTCCTTTGTTTTGTGTCCAAGAGAGTAAATACATTTTTAAAAAATTTTCATGTGTTTCTTACAAAAGAGATATGATAGACCTTTTTTTGTCATTTAGCTTTTTTTTAGACTCATTTATCCTATAATTCACTTCACATGAGATCAGAGATCCTAATTTCTTACACAACTGCATGGTATTCCATTGTTAGATGTATCATGGTTTACTTGAACTTTCCTTTTACTTAGAAAGATAGTTTCCAATATCTTGTTACTATAAACAGTGTCTCAATAGATCACTTTGTAATTTGTTTTCATATATTTGGATGTGAACCTTCAGGGTATAGTCATGTTTGATATTATTTGCATTAAAAAAGAAATGCATGTGTTAAAACAATTGAATAGAGCAGTATGACCCCAAATAAAATGTATGTCTATACCTCCCACTGATTCCTATCCTATACTTCTTGGAGTCAATCTATTTTAACAGTGTCTAATTTCAGTTCTGGTTGTTACATCTCCAAATAATGTAAATTACATGTTTTTTTGGAGTTTTAGAGTATCAATATATCTTTATTCCTTTCTTATGTTTAGAGACATTTGATGTAAGGATCAAAGGCTAGTGATCAAAATATCAACTGGATGGACGAATAACTCAGATTAGATTTTAAGTCTATAAGGTTTCCTAGCACATCCTTTTTAGCCCAGACTTTGGAACAACTCACTTGAGAGACTGTTTGAGACTACAGAGAAAAAAAAACCATTCCTAGAATTATTATCTCAGTAATTACTTAGTGATGCTAAATATACTAAGTTATTACTTAGTGTTTTAGTCATACTAAGTATAATACATGCTTAATATGAGTTAATTTGTTCTGAATTGAGGAATGTTTCACTTATAGATGTTTAGAATTGCTAGAAGAAAATATTAGAAAGATGGATATTTAAATATTTTGAAAATACTTATTTTTAGACACTTCATATGCAAGTTTTTGAAGCACTGTAATGGAGATCCTCCTTTATACGTGCTTTTAAAGATTAATCCTTTGCCCATGTAAATATTCTGTTATAAATATTGTTAATTCAATGCATCAGAGTAAGGTTATAGATTAAATAGAAAATTTATACATAAATTCATAGAGCAAAATAAACATTAAGTAGAAATTGTCTGTCATTCAAAATGCTATCAGCATCTACTCTTTTTACCAGACTTTATCTTAAAATATGTAAGGACATAAATTAAATCAATATGTTTTCTTTATTCTTGACCCAATGTGTATTTAGCCAAGCAAACGGACAGGGGAACAATTACAAGACAAATTATATGTCTTTGCTTTGTTGCAGGCTATTTGTCACTATAACACATTGAAATTAAAAGAGCCATCTTTGATATCATTCTTAAACCATATATTCCTTTTGTCACTATTCTGCACACTGTATTCTCTTTAAAAAAAAAAACATTTAGAGGAAGCATTTTTGAGACATTTAAAAAGGGCTTTCACAGAATTTGGTTATGTGTTAGGAAGAGCATCTTCAGTTCACAAATAGTGATTCAGTAGACTACTTTGTTAAGAGAGAGCTTGGTTTTCCTCTTCCTTTAGAATCTCTTCTTAAGAGCTGTTCTGCCTGAAGTTTTAACTTACATCTCAGGTTCAGAGGACTTGTTAACAAAATAAACCAACAGATAAGCAATAACAGATAAACAGATATCATAAACGGATATAATACCAGGTATTATGGTATCATGTAAATACCAATTATAACTGATATTATATAAATACCAATATTTATATAATATTAAATATATATAATGCCAATTATATATAATATTATATAATAACAGAATCTGCCTGCAATGTGGGAGACCTAAGTTTGTTTCCTTTGTTAGGACCATCCTGTGGAGAAGGGAAAGGCTACCCACTCCAGTATTCGGGCCTGGAGAACTCCAGTCCATGGGGTTGCAAAGAGTTGAACACGACTAAGTGACTTTCACTTTCACTTTCTTCAGTTCAGTTCAGTTGCTCAGTCCTGTCCGACTTTTGCGACCCCATGGACTGCAGTATGCCAGGCTTCCCTGTCCATCACCAACTCCTGAAGCCTACTCAAACTCATGTCCATTACTTGGTGATGCCATCCAACCATCTCATTCTCATCTATCCCCTTTTCCTCCCGCCTTCAATCTTTCCTAGCATCAGGGTCTTTTCCAATGAGCTGGTTCTTTGCCTCAGGTGGCCAAAGCATTGGAGTTTCAGCTTCAGCAACAGTCCTTCCAATGAATATTCAGGACTGATTTCCTTTAGGATGGTTTCCAAGGGACCTTCAAGGGTCTTCTCCAACACCACAGTTCAAAAGCACCAGTTCTTTGGTGCTCAATTTTCTTTATAGTCCAACACTCACATCCATACATGACTACTGGAAAAACCATTGCTTTGACTAGACAGACCTTTGTTGGTGAAGTAATGTCTCTGCTTTTTAATATGCTGTCTAGGTTTGTCATAGCATTTTTTAACATCATAGGTACAGTCACCAGGTCACTTTCTTCAATCAATACCAACACTTATTTGAGAATTATCTAGCTTACTTTCAATATACTGACATTAAAAGTAAAGAGAGATATAAACAGCAGAGGATATATTATCAAACTGGATTTTGACCAACATCCAGACTTAACCAGCACTGTGAAGACCCATGTCACAGCAAGTCCAGAATCCCAACTGGGAAAAGGTCCCAGGCAGGGCATCTGCTCTCTGGGTGAAGAGTTAAAATTTCAGTTCAGCGTTCCTGTTTATAATCCTAGGTTGAAAACTGATAACATCATCAGTCTCTGAGCAAGCTGCACCTCTGGTTTCATGTTAATGCTTCCTGTTTTATCTTGTGAGTGTTGGTATTCTCTAGACCCAGGAGATTGGTCAGATCTCCAGGGCTCAGGAGAATTCCAGGACTTGCTCCCTGTCTTATCTAGGATCTGCTCAGCTGCCTGGTAAGAGTCTGTGGGTGAGCAGGCAGGCAGGTACCCAGGGTGACATCCAGGCAGGTCAGAATCAAGGTCAGAGGCCTACTTGGTTTTCTTTGTCTGCTGGAGCTTGAACAAGACTTCCACTTTAATTTCCCTAACAATGAAACCATTTACCTCAGGTTGGAACTTGAACCCCCATGGCTGGGACTCAACCCAGTCTAACCCACAGCAGCTGGTTTCAGAACCAAATGCAGCTTAGGTTCTTGATGTCTCAGTACCAAAAAAATTCAGTGAAAGACAAAGTGATAGGTAAGAAGTGGATTTATTCAGATTCAGAGAGAAGCACACTCTACAGACAGTGTGCGATGTCACAGAGGGTGAGTGTGGCCACAAAATGGAGTATGGTCAGTTTTTAGAGGCAGGGTAGTTTCATGTGCTAGGGAGTGGGAGGATTATTCCAACTGTTCTTGGGAAGGGGTTGACAGTTCCAACAATTGGGCCACCCACCACTCCGTAGTCTTTTGACAGTTCCGTTCCAATTCCAGCTGAGCTATTTCAAATCCCAAAAGATGATGCTATTAAAGTGCTACATTCAATACACCAGCAAATCTGGAAAACTCAGCAGTGGCCACAGGACTAGAAAAAGTCAGTTTTCATTCCAACCCCAAAGAAAGGCAATGCCAAAGAATGTTCAAACTACTACACAACTGCACTCATCTCACATGCTAGCAAAATAATGTTCAAAATTATTCAAGCTAGGCTTCATCAATACATGAACTGAGAACTTCCAGATGTTCAAGCTGGATTTAGAAAAGGCAGAGGAACCAGAGGTCAAATTGCCAACATCAACTGGATCATAGGAAAAGCAAGAGAATTCCAGAAGAACATCTGCTTCTGCTTGAATGACTATGCTAAAGCCTTTGACTGCATGGATCACGACAAACTGTGGCAAATTCTTCAAGAGTTGGGAATACCAGACCACTTTACCTGCCTCCTAAGAAATCTGTATGCATGTCAAGAAGCAACAGTTAGAACTGGACTTGGAACAACAGACTGGTTCCAAATCAGGAAAGGAGCATGTCAAGGCTCTATGTTGTCACCCTGCTTATTTAACTTATATGCAGAGTACATCATGAGAAACGCTGGACTGAATGAAGCACAAGCTGAAATCAAGATAGCCGGAAGAAATATCAATAACCTCAGATATGCAGATGACACCACCCTTATGGCAGAAAATGAAGAGGAACTAACTCCTCTTGATGAAAGAGGAGAGTGAAAAAGCTGGCTTAAAACAACATATGAAAAACTAATATTATGGCATCCGGTCCCATCACTTCATGGTGAATAGATGGGAAAACAATGGAAACAGTGACAGACTTTCTTTTCTTGGGCTTCAAAATCACTGCAGATGGTGACAGTAGCCACGAAATTAAGAGACGCTTGCTCCTTGGAAGAAAAGCTATGACCAACCTAGACAGTGTTAAAAAGCAGAGACATTATTTTGTCTACAAAAGTCCATCTAGTCAGTTATGATTTTTCCAATAGTCATGTAAGGATGTGAGAATTGGGCCATAAAGAAAGCTGCGAACTGAAGAATTGATGCTTTTGAACTGTGGTTTTAGAGAAGACTCTTGAGGGTCCCTTGGACCACAAGGAGATCAAGCCAGTCAATCTTAAAGGAAATCAGTCCCGAATATTCATTGGAAGGACTGATGCTGAGGCTGAAACTCCAATACTTCGGCCACTTGATGGGAAGAGCTGATTCATTATATAATACACTGATGCTGGGAAAGATTGAAGGCAGGTGGAGAAAGGGTTGACAGAGGATAAAATGTCCAGGAGTTGGTGATGGACGGGGAAGCCTGGCGTGCTGCAGTCCATTGGGTCACAAAGAGTTAGACACGGCTGAGTGACTGAACTGAACTGATGGAGTTGTCATGGTGTCTCTGGGTTTGTCATTTAGCTCGCTGTTTAAGGATCAAGGTATCACAGTCAACTTGTGTGCCGTCTTGAACCCATTTGATTCTAACTGGTTTATATTGTGTCCCTGGGCTATGCCATTTTTTTCAAAAGTTGTGCCCTACCCATTTCCCTCCTATTACAACAGGAGCTAAGCTTCTTGCATATGTGCGGTAATTTGAATCCCTGAGAATTTGGGGACAGAGGCATCAACTAATTCAAAAAATTAAGAAATTTCTAGTTTTTTTTTTTTATGTTTCAGCTGACTTTCAAAGTGAGAGTTTGTTATTGGTAGCATGTACTATTCACCCATGGTAAACAGAAATTTATTGGAAATAAGCTGTAGGTAACATCTGCAAAAGTGGATGGTGTATGCTATTTAAATACTTTGATTTCTTATTCAGAGTTATTTATGAGAGGAATTTGACATCTTCTGCTCTCAGAGGTTTAATGGAATCCCTTGAACAGCTGCATGGGCACACAAAACAAAGTGGATTCAATTTACATAAGGAATAAAGGAATGTACAAAAGTCTTTAATCACAAAAATAAGCTAAGTGAGATGCTTAAAAAGGATGATGGAAAACAGTTCTTGTCAGCTGACTTTTTAAAAAAACATTTGGAAAAATAACTTTTAAATCTCTTGTTTCACTTGGAAGGTCACCTATATTTTGCCTGCTGTTGTAGCTGATCCCTGACACTGGAGGTCATGGTTGAATAGGTGGGGCTGTGAAAAGGTTGCGCTGACAGGTTAGGTGTTTTCTGTAGTTTCCTACACAAACTACATTCCTGGCACACAAGAATTGGTTGTCAGCATGGAAGAACACTGCCTGTTACTTCTGAGAACTTGCCAACAGTGAGGGTAATTCCTAAAATGTGAACCAAGGTGAATATGTAGACCCTGAGGAAGAAGGCTGATGAGCATAAAAGCAGTCTTCAAATTTGGCAATATGTTACACATTACAATAATTAATGTAAGTTGACAAGTTCTGTCAACTTCAGCTGTTTTTTCTTTTTTCTTTTTCATATAAAAGTGATTGTTCTGGAAGGTAAATGACAAGGAGCAAAAATGATTTCACCTTAGTGGAGCTAAAGATTTAATCTGACAGGATGTTTATCAGAATATTTTAGAAATATGGTTTAGATCAATAAGGTCGTAGCAGATGTGAATGGCAGGAAAACGGAATTTAGAAGTCTGTTCTAAATAACTCAAAAATAAGGGAATAACTAAAATGCAGTAACCAGGGTTGGAAGTGATATTGTTTGTTGTATTAATGAAATATTTAGAAGAGAGAATATATAATTAGGCCACTTAAACATATTAATTCTGCCAAGTTGGTGATTAATTTGGGAAATGAAGAGTTATAAATACAACAATATTATAAGAGAGTCTACTTGAAGAAAAATAGAGTGAGTATAGCATCAGTAAAAATTAGTTATCCAGAAATGATACAAAAATGATTACAGGTCGAATATGGATGAACAAGACATTGGAAAGTATGAATAGCTATCTAAAAACTAGGAAACTTTATACTCACAGCAAGTCACCCAGCTGCCTTCCCCACCATCAAACCTTATGAAAATAACACATCAGAAAGGACTCTACTTGGGAGAAAGGAAATGCAATAGAAAACATTTGAAGGGAATGTGTTCATTCTACTAGGTGTTCAGTTTTGTTTGGATGATTTACTTGAAGGCTGTAAAACTGGGAAAGGGTTCCAAACAGAAAGATAATAAAAAATAGGAAGATGGATTAACGATGAAAGAGAATTTCGCTTGGAACAAAGCATAAAGTTGAGCTAAGTAGATGGAACTAAATGACAAAGTGATAGGGCATTGACATTTATCAATTCTTCCTGGTCTCTTCTGAGAATCAGTGTGTGTGGTTGTATAAGTAGTGAAATGTTCTAGGTCTGTGAAAACTGCCATTTGTATTTCAATGGGGATTGCCCTGAATCTATAATTGCCTTGAGTAACATGGTCATTTTTAACAATTTCTTTTCTTCCAGTCCTCCCAAACGGTATATCTTCCCATCTGTGTGTGTAGTCTTCAGTTTCTTTCATTAACATCATTTTCTGTAAATAGATTTTTTGCCTCCTTAGGTAGGTTTTTTGCTAGGCATTTTATTTTGATGCAGTGGTGAATGGGATTGTTTCCTTAATTTCCTTTTCTGATATTTTGTTGTAAGTGTAAAGAAAAGCAGCAGATTTCTGCATATTAATTTCCTTCAACTTTACCAACTTCATTAATGAGATCCAGTAGCAATTTCTATGTATAAGTACTATGTCATCTACAAAAAGTTATCTTCCTTTCAATTTGAATTCCTTTAATTTATTTTTCTCCTCTGGATGCTGTGACTATGACTTCCAAAACTGTGTGGAAAAAATGGGCATCCTTGTCTTGTTTCTGATCTTATAGGGAAAGACCCATCCCACAGGGCTAATGCTGACCATTCTAGAGTGGTCTATGAGATATTTGGAGAGATGAGGAAATTTTGTGAATGTTTTTGTTATAATAATATACCAGTTATGAAAAACATGTCAATGAATTTCCTTTCTCTTAAAATATTCACTTTCATCAATTGTGTTAAGCGTGTTTAAAGAAGGATTTTCCCCCTAGACCTTTGGAAAGAAGTTTAAGCCGAGAAGAGTGTGATGAGAATCTTAGAAACTGACTTCGACTATATGAATTTCAGGTATTTTTTGTTTAAAGGATACAAGTACATATTAGAAAAGATTTAAATTATAACTAAAATTTCTGGGCATGAGAATGCTAAACTTTGATTATAGATATTTGAATCAAAATTTCAGTCATTAGATACATGAGTTTGGGAAAGTAATCTTTGCAGTCATAGAAACCTACTTATAATAACAAAGCAACAATTATGATAACATGGTAATATTAATAAATGACATTTATTGAGCTCTTAGTATGTAGCAAATACTATTGTGGATGTGTCACATGGATTGATTCATTTACTTTCACAATAACTCCATGAATTAGGTCCTCTTACACTTATGATCATTTTAAAATTAGCAACAAGGGTACAGAAGTGAGAGAGATTAAGGAATCTGCCACTGTTTGTGTACCTGTTCTGTGGTCTGACTGCAGATCTAGCATATTTCATTCGTCTGAACGCACTTAGCTACATATATTCAAATGAATTTCAGTTCAGCTCTTCAGTGAATCATTTGCAGTTCCTATTATCTGTGGTCAGAATAGTAACCCATGAAATACAACATACAATGAGAGCAAAATTGTGTGTAGAATTTTGCACCATTATTCTGTAATAAAGATGATGCTTTCTGTAGGCATAATTTGTTGCAGATCCTCCATAAGATGAATGTGTGCCCAGTTGTGTCTGACTCTTTGTGACCCCATGCACTGTAGCCCTGCAGGCTCTCCTGTCCGTGGAATTTCCAGGAAAGAGTATTGGAGTATGTTGCCATTTCCTGTTCCAGGGGATCTTCCTGACCCAGAGATGGAACTGTGTCTCCTGCAATGGCAGGCAGGTTCTTTATCATGTGAGTCACCTGGGAAACCCACAATGGAAATGTCTTTAATCTCAAGTGTGTTAAATTGGTACTGTGTTATGAGTGTTTCTTCTGCACATTGAACTATATAAATAGCTTACCTGCAAATACAGATTTGAGTTTTAAACACAATGGTAAATTAAAGCATTCTACAAGTGGAATCACTTTCTTGAGTTTTAGAAGATCTTTTGTGTGTGTGTGTGTGGTTTTGCTAAAATGAGATTTTAGGACATTGTGCCTTTTTAAATTCCCATGACTTTCTAAATGCAGTACTCACTTCTTAATATTATAAATATCTATAATATATATTTTCTTATTTAGTATTAGCATTTAGTTTAGTATGTAATAGTAAACACTTTTTAAGAAATCTCTTTTTCAAGAGTCTGTTGGTATAAACTCATTATTATTGGAAATCAATACTTGCCTGAGTTAGCTGTAAAATTAATTACATTTCCTCAGATCTTAAGAGAATCGAGAATAGAAACTCTCTAGAAGGAAATCCACCAGGTTGGTGATGGTCATTTCCACCAAAATGAGGAAGAAGAAGCCACCATGAGGGCAATCATGGGAGGGGACAGCAATATTATCCTTCTCTTTGGTTTTAATAAGAATGCATTCCTATAATCCACGTGCATTTAAAAGCTAATTTTAAAGCAATAAAATCTTTTTATTTATAAAGATGATCAAGTCTGAAAGAGATTAAACTATTTCATTCTAAAAAAAATCAGTGCACTGAGAAAAGTAGTTAATTTGGGGGGTCCTAATTTTTGAATATGTGGTCAGTATCTACCAAAGGCATGACTGAGTGATGGATGGCTTTTTAGATCTGGAAAGGACCTTGTGAAGCTAGGTTGCTTCAGTCATGTCCAACTCTTTTGTGACCCCATGGACTGTAGCCCACCAGGTTCCTCTGTAAATGAAATTCTCTAGGCAAGAATACTGGAGTATGTTGCCATGCCCTCCTCCAGGGGATCTTCTGAACCAATGGATCGAACTCACATCTTTTATGTTTCCTGCTTTGCAAGTGGCTTCTTTATCACTAATGCCACTTTGCCCTTTAGTCTCTATGATTTCGTTAATTAGCTTAGGTGTGTGGCTTAGATCCTACCAGTCAGGAGACAAGATAGATTTGAAGGTGGGAGGTGAGAGCAAAGGCCTGCTGGGGAGAACTGACCTTCTGAAAAGTGGGCAGCAGACACACTGTGTTTGTTGGGGGTGCCATGTCACAGATGTGACAGCAGAACAGATCAGGGTCTTGCAGGCGGAGTGAGGACTGGCTGCATGTAAACCCTGCCCAGGGTCTGGGGCCTGGCTCCTGGCATACAGGAGCCACGTGGTCTCATGGAGCAAGCTTCTCTTCTGTACCAATTAGCCAGACTGGGTTCTGTCTGTTAGTTCTTTTACTAAAAACCCCGAGTGATACAGCTAAAACTTTTGTTTCTTGTTTATCCACCTATGCAATGTTCTTCTCATGGAAGAAGCTATTTGATTACCTTTCCCACATCTCATCTGGTCTATGAAAGTACATATTAAAGATTAATTCACGAATGAGCTAGCTTAAATGTCTTATACAGCACTTCTGAAACAGGTGTTAGCTTTTGTAAAATGGGCATAACTCAGTTTTTATAGGTAGCATCTTGTAGTTTATAAGGAATCATAGAATCCAAGAAGTTTTAGTTTCTCTGTTGGTCACATAATTTATCTTGATAAAAGTCTTTGGGCAAAAAACAGGCCTGAGATAGGAAACTATTTCCAAAATGAGAACATGAGAAGTGTTGAAAGACATTGAGAACAAATGTGCCTAAATTCAAAAATGCTTTTATTTTATAAGCAAAAAACAAAATAAAAATCCCCCAAATCCCTTAAGCCCCAAGTAACTAGTGCTTGTTACACAGTCAAGGGCTGTCAGAGAGAAATTCAGGGCCTTCTGGAACTTTTGTTTCCAACACTCTGCCCATTTCACATGATTCATCTGCCAGAGAACTCCCACCACCTGTCTCTGCACTGCTCCTCTGAGGGCAGATCTAGGGGACCCAGCTCAGACCTCTTGCATTTGCTCTCACTGCCTCTTACCCAGCTCATGAGAATCCACACTCTTGGAAGAGTACATTCCCCTTCTCTCTCCAGGCCTCACTCATAGGAGAAAGAGAGCAGGGACAGTTTGCCTACTAAAGTTGCAGTGTGTTTCTAAGATGTGTCCACCTAAGGTGTTGATTAATTCCATTTCTCTCTGGTCATTATTACCCAAAACTCTTTTCCCAAGTGGAAAAAAAAATCCATTATCACTCAACCTTCAGCCCAACATTTCTGAATTACTAAAGGAATTTGATTTTCCAATTCTTTGTCCATTTTGTAAGCAAGCATCCTTTCCATATTGATGCATTCACTGGATGACTCTATTCTAAGAGGAAGTATTATCAGCCTGACATCATTAGAGGCTATAGAGATACGTCTGTAAACAGGATGGATTTTGTTTGCAACATTTCTGTCCTTGTGGGGCTCACGTTCTATTAGGGGAAGCAAACATCATGCCTATGACAGAAGCACGTGATGTGGCAGGGTAGATGGAGGGAAGTCCTGGGGGAAGTACTGATGGAGGCTGGGAGAATGGGTTCTGTGGGATCACAGTCCCACAAGAATCAGAGAGTCATGATCAGGAAGATGACATCTGAGCAATGATCTGAGGAGGAGGGAGGTGTGGAGGACATTTTGAGATTTTCATGGAGGAGGATATAAAATTTTGTCTGGTTCTGTGGAGTGAGAAGTGTACGGGGATTTGTGGGCCCTTTGAAGGGCCCTCCTTGAGATTGTTTTGTGGATATAAAGTTAAGGTTACACAAATCAGGATGCTTGTGGGGTATGTGTTTGTGTGTGTGTGTGTTTATCCACAGGGGCAAGCTTGCAAGGAGTAAGCAGAGAGTTGGATTTAACAAGAATTGTGGTAGAATGAGGCGGGAGAGGATCAAAGAGTTAACACTGTGAATCTACTTATTGCCCATAACATTTATACTGGGTTCAGAGGGAAGACCCTCTAATTATGGGCATGAAGACAGAAAATGGGAGAATCAACTGATGGTATGTTCTGGTCAAGTTCAAAGGATGACTGGAAGCTTTCTGAGTGCTCTTGGTAGCCACGCTGATGTTTGTCGAGCACTTGATGTATTCTGGACATGGTACAGCTGCTGTAGAAGGAGTATCCCTTTACAGCTTCTCAGACCTCTAGGGTAGATACCATCCTATAATCAACCTCATTCTGAAGACGGGGAGATTGAAAGTGAAGTTAAATTGGGCTTTGCCCTTTCTAACTCTCTGGATCAATCACATTAAGATAAGGTGAATGTGTGAAACCTGAAAGCTGTTGCTCAGATATAACTGTTATTCAGTGGATAGTGGCTTGGAACATATACAACATGTGGTTAAATTAATGCCTAAAGGTAGTCTTCTGTGTCCACAAACCCAAAGAATCTTCCAGCAATGCAGGAGACCCAGGGTTCGATCCCTAGGTCAGAAGGATCCGCCCTGGAGGAGGAAATGGCAACCCACTCCAGTATCCTTGCCTGGAGAATCCCATGGACAGAGTAACCTGGGGGGCTACAGTCCATGGGGTCACAAAGAGTCAGACACAACTGAGTGACTAACACATACTTTTGTTTCTATATTTAGTAATCTGATTTTCATATGTATTCAAAGAGCACTATGTGAATACAAGAAGACTCAAGCTATTAGTACAGTGTGTTTTAATTTCTGAAAACAATGTTTTGCTTTAAAAATAATTCATCTTATAATGCTGAGTAATATTCTATTGTGTATATGTACCACTCTTTCTTATCCATTCCTCAGTTGATGGGCATCTAGGTTGCTTCCATGTCTTAGCTATTGTAAACAATGCAGCGATGAACACTGGGGTACACGTGGCTCTTTCAATTCTGGTTTCCTCGGTGTATATGCCCAGCAGTGGGATTGCCGGGTTATATGGCAGGTCTATTTGCAGCTTTTTAAGGAACCTCCACACTATTTTCCATAGTGGCTGTACTAGTTTGCATTCCCACCAACAGTGTAAGAGGGTTCCCCTTTCTCCACATCCTCTCCAGCATTTATTGCTTGTAGACTTTTGGATGGCAGCCATTCTGACTGGTGTAAAGTGATACCTCATTGTGGTTTTGATTTGCATTTCTCTGATAATGAGTGATGTTGAGCATCTTTTCATGTGTTTGTTAGCCATTTTTATGTCTTCTTTGGAGAAATGTCTGTTAAGTTCTTTGGCCCACTTTTTGATTGGGTTGTTTATTTTTCTAGAATGGAGCTGCAGGAGTTGCTTGTATATTTTTGAGATTAATTGTTTGTCCATTGCTTCATTGGCTATTATTTTCTCCCATTCTGAAGGCTGTCTTTTCACCTTGCTTATAGTTTCCTTTGTTGTATGTATACACAATGGAATATTACTCAGCATTAAAAAACAATTCATTTGAAGCAGTTCTACGCAGATGGACGAAACTGGAGCCCATTATCCAGAGTGAAGTAAGCCAGAAGCAAAAACAACAATACAGTATATTAACGCATATATATGGAATTTAGAAAGACGGTAACGAGAACCCAACATGTGAGACAGCAAAAGGAACACAGATGTATAGAATAGACTCCTGGACTCTGTGGATGAGGGTAAGGGTGGGGTGATATGGGAGAATGGCATTGAAACATGTTAATTATCATATGTCTAATCAATCGCCAGCCCAGGAGTGATGCTTGGGGCTGGTGCATCGAGATTTCCCGGGGGGAGGGAGGAGGGGGGGAGGAGGGAGGGGGGTTCTGGAGGGGGAGCATATGTAAACCCATGGTGATATCATGGCATTGTATGGCAAAAAACAATAAAAAAAAATAAAATAAAATAAAAATAATTCATCTTGATATCTTATTTCATGGGCTTTAATACATAAACTGGCCTAAAACTAAAATTTCAGTATACTTATGTTCCATTTCAGAAATAAAAAAGCATGATATATTTTCCATATAAATATCAAATGGTAGAATATGTGTTTATCAGTGAGAACAAAAAGCCTAGTATAATAGTTGAAGACCAACATGAGTAAGTAGTTTCTGTAGAGAAGACTCTGAAGGGAGGAAATTTATAAAATTAAATTATAAGCTGATAAAGTGCTGTCTCCACCTCAGATGTCCTTTCCAACGCTTCCTGGGGATCTGCCTGTTCAACTGAGAAAAATGACTCAGCTCTCCACATGCCACACACCTTGCTAAGAGGTGCCATTGCTAAGAGTGAGTCATTGAAGTGTTGCCTCTGGGATGACAAGCCCTTGGACTTCAGGTGACCCAGATAGCAGTGGATGTAACCACCAGAGCTGCACACCCCCAATGGTTATTTTCTCCCATCTTCCCTACTTTTGTTACTGAACTCAGGTTGAGCTGTTCACTGCTCAAAAGCCAATAATTCAAGAGGCAAGTGTCAGTAGAATGGAATGGTGTTTTAGTCAGAAAATCCACCAGTCTGAGGAGAAGGTGGACTCATGTCTTGAGACTGACTTGGAAGATTCTTCCGAGCCATGAAAGAATTTTAAAGGGGAAAGTGGGGAATTATCTCAGTGACCCATTGAGGCATGAGGTTAGGTTCAGCATGAACCTTCTGATGTTTTTTGCCTGTGTGATCTGCCTGCAAGGTTGCTAAGAGGGCTCTTGGAAGTAGAGAACTAGTGATTCTTTGACATCATTCTTCATCCTTACTTCTTTTTATCTAGGAAAAGAATCAACAGGCTAATTAGAGTCTTTTAAAGTTAGGGGGAGTAGAAATGGGCAAACAGGAAAGGGGCAAATTTGCTGCTTCAGTTTGGGTCACTGGATATGATACAGCTTCTCCTAACTACAGATGTAATTGGCAGCTTTCAAAGGGAGTTTTAAATATAACTGGAATGGCAGCCAAGCTAGTCTCTCTTCATGAGTGTCTACGGGTATTTACAAGTGGACAGATGAGAAGGATGTCACAATGTATCAGGACAGAAAAGCAGGAGGGTCATTTTCAGCATCTCATACATTCCCACAGTAATGAAGGACCATCAGTTATGTTTTATTTCTAGTGTTTCTTTCAGAAGAGGCCGTCACTTTTAGTTGATGCAAGTGATAGAGGTTTCCTGACCTTTGTTGGGGAGTCAGTGCTGCGCTTAACACAGTGTCTTTTTCTCAATGTCATCTCACCCAAAACTGTCTTTATTTACTAATTTCTTTCCCTTAATGAGTCTGTCCACAATCTCTCTTCAACTCTAAAGAAGATTTAAGTTACTTAGGGCCATTCTCTCCAGTGAGAGAGGTGCTATGTTATCTATGAAGTGTTCTTACTTCCAAAGACTGTCATATAAGCACCGATGTCCTTAAAGATAACCTGCCTTTCTTCTCATTTTTTGGTCCCAAAGTTGCTCTATCTTGCTTCCAAACTTTACCAGATAGCAAACAAGAACCTCAGTGGAAAATGGGCAAATGCCATGAAGAAGCAATTTCCAGCAGAGAAACCTTAAGAATTTATTAGTAATCACAGAAATACTGATTATGTATGTATGTATATTCACCAGGCTTCCCTTGTGTCTCAGACAGTAAAGAATCTGCCTGCAATGCAGAAGACCTGGGTTTGATTCCCAGGTTAGGAAGATCCCCTGGAGAAGGAAAAGGCAACCTACTCCAGTATTCTTGTCTGGAGAATTCCATGGACAGAGGAGCTTGACGGATTATAGTCCATAGGGTCGCAAAGAGTCAGACACGACTGAGGGAGTAACACATATATGAGTAAGACTGTGAAAAATGCCAGGTGACATCCCACTGTATAACCTGGATGACGGAGAGGAATGTGATGCAGGGTTCTTACTCATAGGGGATGGTGATCGTTCCACCCATCCTGGAGAGCAATCTGACACAGCTTAGTCAAGCTGGTTGCCTCTGTCCTCCAAGACGCAGCTAGTCATCTCCTGCATATATACCCCAATAAATTACTGTACAGCAAAGGACTTGCCAAAGGATGTTCATCACAGTACGTTTGTGGTCACAGTGTTGGAGGTGGTCTGAGTGTCCAAGTTGGGCAGGTTAAATCTGGTGGGTTCCCACTGCTGGACACTCAGCAGCAGTTAGAAGCAACTGAGTAAGCTACTAGCAACATGAATGGATCCTAGTCCAAACTGTTCAATCAGGGTGGAGGGTATACATATATGCCTATGGCCAATTTATGTTGATGAAGGTCAAAAACCATCACAATATTGTAAAGTAATTATCCTCTAATTAACTACATAAATTTTTTAAAAAATACTGGGAAAAAGGTGTGAATTGAGAGCACCATTTAGGTAAATTAAATCTACACTCTTATAAAATAAATTATACATTTTGCAGAAACACATGGGAACAAAAATACATATATTAAGTACTTTAGAGGCATAACATATGAAGGGGGAGGGGAATAAACAGAGAATGGGGGTGACAGGAATAAATTCTGTATAGATAAACTAAACCATAGGATTTATATTTGTGGAGTTTTGCTCACTCTCCCTGAGATCCAAACATAAAATAAACTCTCCTTAGCATTCTAGCCAGCTTTTCTTCTCAGCCGTCTCTCTTTGCAAGGACACTGAATTTTTTTGAAGCTATTAGTGTTTCAACTAAAACATTGTTGATCCATCTTTAAAATCTATTATGTATCCCAAATTGCAGACATTCTTTGTGTTGAAGGCAGGAGGAAAAGGGGGTGACAGAGAATGAGATGGTTGGAAGGCATCACTGACTCAGTCGACCATGAGTTTGAGCAAACTCTGGGAGATAGTGAAGGACTGGGAGGCCTGGTGTGCTGCAGTCCATGGAGTTGTGAAGAGTTGGACAACTGAGCAACTGAACAACAATAACCCATGTTAGTGTTCCGAGTCAGGCCTGGCACCTTCTTTGACATATACCTTTTGAGTGAGGAAAAGGAGCACATGGTTTCCTATCTGGGAACTTCACCCTCTGATCTCTAGGTCACATGGTTTCCTATCTGGGACCTTCACTCTCTGATTTAAGGTCACATGGTTTCCTATCTGGGAACTTCATCCTCTGATCTCAAGGTCAAAGGACAGAGCATCATCCTTGAGGCAGGGCTGGGAGGAGCAGCAGCCTTGGCAGGGGAGATTTGAGGTCTTTGGCGAGTTTGCCTAGAGAGGCCTCCACATTCCCTGAGGCTCCCTTTATGTCCTTTCTATTGTTGCCAAGTTAGAAAGCCGCATTCAGGCACACGGGGCCTGCTGCCAAGCCCTGTCCACACCCAAGCCCTGTTAGGCCCTATTGTAACCATATTGCCATTTTCTCCCTCCACCTCTCTCCCCTGTGACCCTCCTGACCTCCCTGGATTCCTCAGCTTTACTGAGATATTGCTGTGATACAACACGTGTAGATATCAGCCTGCCTTTCTCCGTAGTCTTCCCCCATTACACTACCTGAAATCTGGTTCCCCCTCAGCCCCAGTTCCCCCTCACAAGCTTAATTCAGCTTTTGCCAGAATCTCCTCTGAATTCTGCCCTATGACAGGGGCTGGAGTCTACCAGTTGTCCCTGATTAGGAGTTCCTCCTCCATGAAGGCTGAAAATACTGAAGTGAACCTCAGTCAGAATAACCAAGCTGTCTAAAGTACTGATGGGAAGATCTTTTTGGGCTTTTCTAAGGTTTGGGCTCAATGTATTTAACTCAGTGTAGAGGATTGAATAGTAGCCCCCCCAATCTCTGTGTACTGGAACCTCAGAATATGATTTTATTTGGGAATAGAGTCTGTGCAGGTGGCATGAAGACAAGGATAACAATGAAATTATATGAGATTGGAGTGGATCCTGAATTTAGCAAGGATCCTTATAAGAGACAGAGAGGGACACACAGGGGCACACACTCAGATAAGACTCTAGGAAGATTGAAACAGAGATTGGGGTAATGTTAGCATAAGTCTATCACCTGGAAGAGGCAGGAGAGACTCTTTCATAGAGCCTTCAGAGAGAAGATGGCTCTTGACTTTGGACTCTGGTATCCAGACTGTGAGAGAATAACATTTTGTTGTTTCAAGCCCCCAAGTTTGTAGTCTTTTGTTGAGGTAACCCTAGGAAGTCAACACACTTAGTACAGCTCATGACTCACTACTTCATCATCAGGTCTCAGACAGGTTTTATTTGTGTATGTATGCCATCAAGCATTGCTCTTTCTATTGTTATCATATATGGTGCTTGGTAATGTGTCTTCCATTAGGTCTGAGAACCACACTGTCTTGTGGTGGGTATGACACCAGAGTCGAGAGCCAGACTCCTGGGTTCAAGTGACCCCTCGGCCAGTTTATGGCCTTGTAATGTTGGAGAAGTTATTTTCAACTTTTGTGTGCTTGCCTTTTATTGTTATTTAGTCGCTAAGTCATGTATGACTCTTTTGTGACCCCATGATCTGTAGCCCACCTAGCTACTCTGCCCATGGGATTCTGTAGGCAAGAATACTCAAGAGGGTTGCCATTTCCCTTAATAGGGGATCTTCCTGACCTGGAGATTAAGCCCATGTCTCCTGCGTCTCCTGCGTTGGCAGGTGGATTCTTTACCACTGAGCCACCTGTGAAGCCCTTGCTCACTTTTAGTGGGTAATAATAGTACCTACTTCTTGGAGGTGTTATAAAGACTAAAAACTGAATAAAGGGTTTTAAATACTTGGAACAGTGCTTAGCATTTAGTAAGAAATACTATTTATTTTATGAAAATAACTGTCCTCAATCTTCCTTTTATATTTTATTAGATCTCTATATAAATTGGGTAATATCTATTTTTGTATTGTGTGCAGATACTATAGACTGTGGGCAGGGACCATTTTGCCCTAGATAATTGATATCAATGTGACATGCAAAAAAATAGATGAAGAGAATCTCAATTTCATTGAATCTATGGATTAAAAATATTTTTACTTAGCCCAGAATAATATTTATATTACCCTAATGTTCTTCATTTCAGTGGTGTTATTAAATTTTTTGATGATTTTTCTTGGAGAGCAGATGACATTCATCAAACAAAATCTTTCCCTTTTACCTTGCGTTTCATTCACTATGCAGGGAGATTGCTTTCAGGAAAAGTATAGTTTTGTCAGAGAAGAGAAGAAAATCCTCTCCTCCAGGTCATGGAAGTCTGCTCTGTGGTGTTATACTTCCACACATAATGTGGATTCTTTTGTTCCTTCATTTTTGTTTTAACTGGTGGTTTTATTGCTATTCCTGACTGGGATATGATGAATGCTCAAAGTTTGGTCCCACTTGGACTGTTCCCTTTTTGAGTTTTTAAATCCTATTTCTCTTTCCTTCTATCTAGTTTAATTTCCCTCACACAATTAAGCTTCTGTGAGATC
Organism: Antilocapra americana; assembly: GCA_007570785.1. NCBI lineage: Eukaryota > Metazoa > Chordata > Mammalia > Artiodactyla > Antilocapridae > Antilocapra > Antilocapra americana. Next base: position 1,237,344 of record ML663020.1, read on the forward strand.
AGAGCCAGAGTGGAAAACAGGGCTAGAAAGTCTGTCCTTCAGATATTCCCAAGCCAGAAATGACACCCCATAGCTAATAATCTATTTGCTTGCTGTCTTTTAGTGCATTTCTAGTTCCTTTATATGTTTTGTTGGTAACTGTGGTGGTTAATTTCCTGCATCAGCCTGACTGGGTCCTGGGTACTCAGATAATTGGTTAAAGTTATTCTGGTGTGTCTGTAAGGCTGCTTCTGGAGGAGGCTGACATTTGAAATGGAGGACTGGGCAGGAGGTGGCGCTCCCAGATGTGGGTGGGCCTCATCCCATTAACTGAAGACCTGAGTAGGACACAAAGGCAGAGAGAGAGGGACTTGGCTCAACCGCTGAGCTGGAATATGGGGTTTCTCTTGCCCTTAAATTTGAATTTATACCATTGGCTTTCCTGGCTTTCAGGTCTCTGGACTCAGGATGGAGCTGTACCCTTGGTTCTTCTGGATGCCCATCTGAATGACTACATGTCTGAGGCTTCTCAGCTTCCATAATGGTGTGAGTCATTTCCAGACAGCAAATTTCTATTGTGTGTGTGTGCGCGCACACATGTCTGTATTCATGTGCCTGTAAACACACAGTTGACCCTTGACTAACACGGGTTTGAACTGCAAGGGACCACTTGTATGTGAATTCCTTTCAATAGCAAATAGTACAGCACTATGCAATCTGTTGGAGGAGGAAATGACAACCCACTCCAGTACTCTTGCTTGGAAAATCCCATGGACAGAAGAGCCTGGAAGGTTATGGTTCATGGAGTTGCAAAGAGTTGGACATGACTGACAACATGCAATCTGTGGTTTGCTGAATCCATAGATGTAGAGCCACAGATGAGTAGGACCTACTACGGGGCATGAACACCTGCAGATTTTGACCTTCTTGGGTAATCTAGTCCCCATGGCTACCAAGGGATGGCTGTGTGTGTATAAAATGAAAGGAAAGAAAGAGGAAGGGAGGGAAATAGGGAGAGAGGGAGGGAGAAAGGAGATAAATGAATGGATAGAGATTAGTATAGAGATGGATACAGACATAGTCTCCTATTGATTCTGTTTTCTGGAGAACCCTCGGTAATATAGTAATACAGTGAAGATCCCCTTCCAAGCTTTTCTTCCAAAACAGAAAAGCTATGACTGAGGAAGAAAAGCTTCCTCCTTGGAAGAAAAGCTATGACCAATGTAGACATCATATTAAAAAGCAGAAACATTACTTTCCCAACAAAGGTCCATCTAGTCAAAGCTATGGATTTTCCAGTGGTCATGTCTCACATCCGTATGTGAGAGCTGGACCATAAAGAAAGCTGAGTGCCAAAGAATTGATACTTTTGAACTGTGGTGTTGGAGAAGAGTCTTGAGACTCCCTTGGCCTGAAAGGAGATCCAACTATTCAATCCTAAAGGAATTCAGTCCTGAATATTCTTTGGAAGGACTGATGCTGAAGCTGAAACTCCAGTACTTTGGCCACCTGATGGAAAGAACTGACTCATTGGAAAAGACCTTGATGTTGGGAAAGATTAAAGGTGGGAGAAGGGGACAACAGAGGATGAGATGGATGGATGGCATCACTGACTCGTTGGACATGAATCTGAGCAAGCTTCAGGAGTTGCTGATGGACAGGGAAGTCTGGCGTTCTGCAGTCCATGGGGTCACAAAGAGAAAGACACAACTGAGCAACTAAACACAACACAGCACAGGAACTAGTACTGAATCTACCCCAAGAGGTGTCAGCTCAGAAGTTATCTCCCTACTGAAGACTGACTGCCTCTGGGAAGTCATACCATCCTCCCCTGCTCACACAGCCCCTCCCTCTCTCCTGAGTTAGGGCCACAGGCATTCTCCGCAAGTGTATTCCAATTTAAGGCTGAAAGACTAAAGTCAGTGTAATGCATTTTATTCGTGCAGTTTCTTTCCAACCCCCCAAATAGATAAGAACTTGTACCACGTAGTCTTTAACAATTCCATTTACTTCCCTTTGAATCTCCAGTACTCAGATTCTTAAATAATCACACTGCTTGGGTGTGAACAACTGTGGTAGAGCCATTTTATGGAAACTTCTTACAAAGAGTATTTAATCAAGGTCATCTTTCTTCTACCGGATGGTTATAATGTACAGAATACCTACGAGCCTAAATATTGTTGCAAGGCCTCTAAATGTTTCCTCTACTTATTCTTAGAATTCTAGCTCGGTGGGTTATAGTATAGTGGAACCCATTTTCTGTTTCTTTTTGTTAATGAAACAGGCCCTTTTTTCATCGAGGAGAAATTGTTGCTAATTTTTTCTTTGTGTTTTGTCATACTAATTTAACATCATTAATAGTTTTCATGTCCTTACATATTGGGTTCTATTATTCAGATTTCCTTTCTAATGGACTAGATTGGAACTCTGTCTTGAAATAATCTTGCATTTGTGCTGCATTCTGTTTTGCAAGGTTTATCTTTTTTAAAGGTGTGCTCTTTTTGTCTGGCTTCCAGGACAGCTATTTAAGCAGATCGTTGGCTAGGCTTTATTGCCTCCTGCTTTAATTCATTTTCTTATAGATGCTCTCCAATTATGTTTAAAAAGGATCAAGGATGATTTCAAACTAAGAACTCTGTTTTTAGAGGAATCCTGTCACTGATTATTATATATGGCATCTCTTTATCTTCAAAAGAAGTAGAAATGAACCAAAGAGCCACCTTAACTTATTTTTTTTTTAATCAGCACAAACCCACTCTAAAAACCATTTCCACTAAGTCAGCTCTGTGAAGCTCTTGTTATCTTCAATGATTCCTTTTCCTCTTTTGTTTTTTTGTGTGTATATTCTCTTGCTGTGTCCTGATCTTAGGGCTGTTTCGTCAGATCACCTGCTTCCTAAATTTACTCCATCTTGAGGTAGCCAGGCATGACAAAGGGAAGTCAGTTAATAGTTTTTCTACCTAATCCTGACACCTTGTTTTTCAGAGCATCTTACAAAGGCTCCCACTTCTTATCAGATCTAAAGGAAAGAGTATCTCAAAGAGCAGCCCTTAAGCACTTGCTAATTAAATCTGGACAATTTCCTAGTCTATTTCTGAGCTCCTTTTATAGAAGGGTTTCTCTGTCTCTCAGCTCTGTTGCATTTCACTCTTTATGTAGCCATTTATGCCACAGAAGTTTCCTGAACTCTTAATAATTTTTTGAGGTGGGTTTTCATAGCATGTATGACTTCAGTTTTTGCATTTTTAAGTCTTTCCTCCTGTACAAGAAAGATGGCAGAAAGAGTATCATATTTTTTGAAAAGAGTCTCTTTGAGACCCCATGGACTGTAGCCCACCAGGCTCCTCAATAAATGTATATATACATGTATTGGAAAGGAAAATGACAACCCTTTCCAGTATTCTTGCTGGGGAAATCCCATGGACAAGATGACCTTGGTGGGCTACAGTCCATGGGGTCTCAAAAGAGTCAGACGTGAGTTAGTGATTAAACAATGATAACAACAAAAAGTATAACATATAATATGGTTTAGCAACCACTCAAAGCTTATAGAAAATATAGACAAATTTGTGTATTATTTTTATGGAGGATCTCAGGATAGGAAAATAAATGCAGAAGGAACAGCTGACTAAAGCAATTCCTAAAACTGTTTTAGAGTTCTAAACCATAGAACATGTCATAAAATTTAAATATAACATATTATACTATAAGTACTCACTTTTGTTAATTGAATGAGATGATAAGAATTCAATATTTAATTACAAAAGAGTGTGTGATGATTTCTCATTCTTATAAAAAAGTATCATCACTCTGTTTAAAACAGGAAAGATGGTACAATTAATACTTTTAAAGGTAGCGAAGAGAAGACCTCTAGTTCTGGAAAGAATGGAGCAGATGTATATATTTTTTCCCATTCCTCCTACATAAATACAACTAAATATTCTGGATGGTATATAAATAAAGCTAACATAAGAAAACTGAATGGTAGGACTTCCCTGGTGGTCCAGTGGCCAAGACTTTACCTTCCAATGCAGGGGGTGAAAGTTGGTTCCCTAGTCAAGGAGCAAAGATCCAACATGTCTTATGGCCAAAAAACAAAAGTGATATTGTAACAAATTCAACAAAGACTTTAAAAAAATGGTCCACATTACAAAAATCTTTAAAAAAAATGTAAAGAAACAAAACTGCATGTTGGTAAGAACCGAACAAACCAGCTATGGATTTTGGGTCCTAAGAAATGACATGCGGTTAGTTCTCTGGGGTTTTCTTTTTATCTCATATAACCTAAACTTGGAGCTGGAAATCCATAAAAAGGCCCAACATAAGCCTTGTGTGTCCTAGCAAAGCACCAGAAAAGGGGGCACCCTTGTGAGACAAAGCTTTTAGATAACAACCAGTATACTCCAGATAAACACCACTTTAGAGAAGAAGGAAGGACACAGTGAGCAAAAATATGGGTAAATACAACCAATTTTTTGTCTCAAGTTTTCACAGTTACATTTGCTGATAGCAAAAATTATTAAACTCACTGATGTTGTTGTGAATTTGTTTTAGAAAGAAAATGAATGCAATTATTGTATCGATAAGGAAGGTGTAAAAGAACATGAAGGGAAGTAATTTCCTACACTTACATTTGTAAAAGGACACCAGTAGACTCTGATAGGTTATGTATACATCACGCAACACCTAGAACAACTACCAAAGAAGCTATACAAAAACACTTGATACAAATACTACATGTAAATGATAATGGAATTCTATGAATGTTCAAGTAAGGCAGAGAAAAACAGGCATAAAAATCAGAGAAAAATAGTAAACAAACAAAAATGGCAGACGTAAGCACTAACATGTCTATTATTACATTCATGTAGATGATCTAAATGCACCAGATGTAGACAGAAATTAGCAAAGTGGATTGAAAAAGACATGACCCAACCATATGCTGTCTGTAAGAAACTGACTTCAGTTATAATGTTATAGACTGGCTAATGGTAAAATGATGGAAAAGATATGTCATGTAATCATTAATCCAAAAAAGTAGAAGTGGCAATATTAATATTAGATAAAGTAAACTTCAGAGCAAAGACTTGAGAGATGGATATTTATGATGCTGATAAATGAGTTACCCTACCAAGAATACATAGCAGTCCTTAATAGGTATCTACTAAAAAAAACAGAGCTACAAAATATGTGAAACAGAACTGATAAAACTGAAAGGAAAAATGGATGAATAATCATCAAAAACAGACGAATAACTGGACACTTAAATATTCCCCTAGCAACAATTTGTAGAACAATTAAGCAGAAAATCGGCCTGGATTTGAAAGAACTCATTATCAACTAACAGAATCAAATAGAAAACTCCATCTAACAGCAGCAAAACACATTATTTTTCAGGTCCCACAGATTATATAATACACACACATACACGTATATAAAATACACCACTATTTAATGTGCTACAATCAATATGCCAGCAAATTTAGAAAACTCAGCAGTTTTCTAAAAACAGGACTGGAAAAGGTCAGTTTTCATTCCTATCCCAAAGAAAGGCAGTACCAAATAATGTACAAACTACCACACAATCTCACTCATCTCACATGCTAACAAAGTAATACTCAAAACTCTCCAAGCATGGCTTCAACAGTATATGAACTGTGAACTTCCAGATGTTCCAGCTGGATTTAGGAAAGGCAGAGGAACCAGAGAGCAAATTGCTAACATCCACTGTTGCATAGAAAAAGCAGGAGAATTCCAGAAAAAAACATCTACTTCTGCTTTATTGACTATGCTAAAGCCTTTGACTGTGAGGATCACAATGAACTGTGGCAAATTCTTCAAGAGGTATGAATACCAGACCACCTTACCTGCTTGATGAGAAATCTGTATGCAGGTCAAGAAGCAACAGTTAGAACTGGACATGGAACAACAGATTGATTCCAAATTGGGAATGGAATATGTCAAGGCTGTATATTGTCACCCCACTTATTTAACTTATATGCAGAGTACATCATGTGAAATACCAGACTAGATGAAGCACAAGTTGGAATCAAGATTGCTGGGAGACATATCAATAACCTCAGATATGTGGATGATACCACCCTTATGGCAGAAAGTGAAGAGGAAATAAAGAGCCTCTTGATGAAAGTGAAAGAGAAGAGTGAAGAAGCTGACTTAAAAGTCAACATTCAAAAAGCAAAGATCATGGCATCTGGTCCCATCACTTAATGGCAAATAGATTGGGAAACAATGGAAAACGTGACCAACTTTATTTTACTGGGCTCTAAAATCACTGCAGATGATGACTGCAGCCATGAAATTAAAAGATGCTTGCTCCTTGAAAGAAAATCCATGGTCAACCTAGATAGCATATTAAAAAGCATAGACATTACTTTGCCAACAAATGTCAATCTAGTCAAAGCTATGGTTTTTCCAGTAGTCATGTATGCATGTGAGAGTTGGACCCTAAAGAAAGTTGAGCACTGAATAGTTGATTCTTTTGAACTGTAGTGTTAAAGATTTTTGAGAGTCCTTTGGACAACAGGAGATGAAACCAGTCAATCCTAAAGGAAATCAGTCCTGAATATTCATTGGAAGGACTGATGCTGAAGCTGAAGCTCCAGTACTTTGGCCACCTCATGCGAAGAGTTGACTCATTGGAAAACACCCTGATGCTGGGAAGGATTGGGGGCAGGAGGAGAAGGGGACCACAGAGGATGAGATGGCTGGATGGCATCATGGACTCGATGGACATGGGTTTGGGTAGACTCTTGGAGTTGGTGATGGACAGGGAGGCCTGGCATGCTGCAATTCATGGGGTCAGAAAGAGTTTGACACAACTGAGTGACTGAACTGAACTGATATTAACCAAATTCTCATTAAAGATGTTTTCTACAAAATTTAATATGAACATACCATTTAACACAATATAGATAAATAGAACACATAGTTTTGAATAACATAACTTCCTGACTTGATACTCTACAAATTTTCATTTTTTTAAAGGATAAGGTGCCTCCAAAGTTGCATTTTTCAAAGGTCATATGCAAACTATGTGTTAGAGGTGGCTTTCCTAAAGTTTTCCACCTGCTAGTGTTTAATAATTAAATTATTTTGCTTACATAGTTAGTATTTTAAAGACAATCTTCATTTTCCCCCCAACATTGTTATTGACATTTTAATTGCCATATCTTTTTCTCTTTCCATGATATCCACATTCCTTAGTATTCACATAACTAGGATTATGATTCAATAATTGAGTGGAAGAATGATCTATAAGGGCAGTTCATTAGATGTGTTTGATTGTTTTTTGTATACATTTTTAAAATTTATTCTCAAAAATAGCCCATTTTATTTAGATTTTAGCTTCTTGAGCACTGAGCAAATTGTGCCCTTCCTGAAGCATGGTTTTCAAAGAACTTAGTTACACATTGAATTGAGCTGATAGAATTGTTTTCTGATACGTGAAAAATGAGCTCCAAAACTGTAAATTGTGGCAAAAGTAAGCCTTGCATATTAACAAGTCCTCATTGAGAGCCACATAAAGCATTTTTATAGTTGTTAAGTCTCAGAGGGCACATTATCACTAACACTGTTTCCTCGCTGAACTTGCTTCACATATTCCCGTGAAGTATTCCAGTGGGACAGAGTGCTGAAGAAACACAAATACAATTTAAGTTGCCAGTGATTTAATTTAACACACGCTTCTGTGGTATTTGCATATACAGATTGTCTTATTTATAATTACGTTCCCCAGTTACATATGTGCAGCTTTCTAAACCCTTCAGTATCCCTCTGCTTCCTTGAAAAGTTCAGTCACATCTAACAACACTACTCTGGCATTTAAATGTGGCAGTTGCTGACACCACTCTCATTCTTCGAATAGTTGTATAAAGTGACATTCCAGAGACCATCTGCCTTGAGTCCCCTGCATCACTCTGTGGGGCTCCCCCAGATCAGAGGTTCAAGGCTGAGAGGGCAGACTTCACACAAGAATGCCTGGTTACTTCTGATTAATTTTCATTTCAAAAAAGGAAAAGATGGATTCTCCCATCTTGAATGTTTGTGATTCTTAGAAAATGCAGTCAATCATTTATTGTTCTTATTGTATTCAGTGAATCTGTATAGAACTAGAGTTCACTCCAAACGTAGCTTTAGAAAGGAAAATATGTAATGGCTCCAGTCTAAGTAGTTTTTGTTGGATGTTCTCTCAGTTTAGTGTCCCTGACCCTGAAGCAGGCCACCGCCAACCCAGCATCCTCTAGAGACTCCTAGGCACTGAGTGAGGCAGTGCATGCATGGGACCTGTTGAAGGAGGTCGCCATTATCTTCATTGCTTCCACTATAGTTTGGCCTCAGGTCGAGCAACAGGGAAGGGACACAGCCCAGCCCATCAACAGCAAATTGGATTAAAGATTTACTGAACATAGCCACACTCATCAGAACAAGACCCAGTCTCCCCCTCAGTCAGTCGTTCCCATCAGGAAGTTTCCATAAGCCTCTTATCCTTCTCCATCAGGGAGTAGACAGACTGAAAACCACAATCACAGAAAAGTAACCAAACTGATCACATGGACCACAGCCTTGTCCAACTCAATGAAACTACGAACCATGCCGTGTAGGGCCACCCAAGACGGACGGGTCATGGTGAGAGTTCTGACAAAACGTGGCCCACTTGAGAAGGGAATGGCAAAGCACTTCAGCATTCTTGCCTTGAGAACCCTATGAACAGTATGAAAAGACAAAAGGTATGACACTGAAAGATGAACTCCTAGGTCAGTAGGTGCCCAATATGCTACTGGAGAAGGGTAGAGAAATAACTCCAGAAAGAATGAAGAGACAGAGCCAAAGGAAAAACAAAATAAAACAAAAAACACCCAGTTGTGGATGTGACTGGTGATGGAAGCCCGATGCTATAAATAGAGCAATGTTGGGTAGGAACCTGGAATGTTAGGTCCATGAATCAAAGTACAATTGGAAGTGGTCAAACAGGAGATGGCAAGAGTGAACATCAACATTTTAGGAATCAGTAAACTAAAATGGACTGGAATGGATGAATTTGATTCAGATGACCATTATATCTACCACTATGGGCAGGAATCCCTTAGAATAAATGGAGTAGCCCTCAGGGTCCAAAATGCAGTCCTTGGATGCAATCTGAAAAACAACAGAATAATCACTGTTTGTTTTCAAGGCAAGCCATTCAGTAGCACAGTAATCCAAGTCTATGCCCTGACCAGTAATGCCGAAGAAGCTGAATTTGAATGGTTCTATGAAGACCTACAAAACCTTCTAGAACTAAGACCCAAAAAAGATGTCTTCTTCATTATAGGGGACTAGAATGCAAAAGTAGGAAGTCAGGAGCTACCTGGAGTAACAGGCAGATTTGGCCTTGTAATACAAAATGCAGCAGGTTTCTAAGGCTAACAGAGTTTTGCAAAGAGAATGCACTGGTCATAGCAAACACCCACTTCCAACAACACAAGAGAAGACACCAAAATCAGATTGATTATATTCTCCAAAGATGGAGAAGCTCTATACAGTCAGCAAAAATAAGACCGGGAGCTGACTGTAGCTTCAGATATTGAATTCCTTATTACTAAATTCAGACTTAAATTGAAGAAAGTAGGGAAAAACACTAGACCTTCAGGTATGATCTAAATCAAATTCCTTATGATTATACAGTGGCAGTGACAATTAGATTCAAAGGATTAGATCTGATAGACTGCCTCTGGATGGAGGTTCGTGACATTGTACAGCAGACAGGGATCAAGACCATCCTCAAGAAAAATAAATGTTAAAAGGCAAAATGGTTGTCTGAGGAGGGCTTACAAATAGCTGCGAAAAGAAGAGAGGCTAAAGGCAAAGGAGAAAAGGAAAGATATAGCCATTTGAATGCGGAGTCCCAAAGAATAGCAAGGAGAAATAAGTGATGTTCCTCAGTGATCAATGCAAAGAAATAGAGGAAAACAATAGAATGGGAAATACTAGAGATCTCTTAATAAAATTAGAGACACCAAGGGAATATTTCATGAAAAGATGGTCACAATAAAGGACAGAAATGGTATGGATCTGACAGAAGCAGGAGATATTAAGAAGAGGTGGCAAGAATGCACAGAAAAACTATACAAAAATGATTTTCATGACCCAGATAACCATGATGGTGTGATTACTCACCTAGAGCCAGACATCCTGAAGTGCAAAGTCAAGTGGGCCTTAGGAAGCATCACTACCAACAAAGCTAGTGGAGGTGATAGATGTCAAGTTGAGCTATTTCAAAACCTAAAAGACGATGCTGTGAATTTTCAATATGCCAGCAAATTGGGAAAACTCTGCAGTGGCCACAGGACTGGAAAAGGTCAGTTTTCATTCCTATCTCAAAGAAAGGCAATGTCAAAGAATGTTCAAACTCATCTCACACACTAGCAAAGTAATGCTCAAAGTTCTCCAAGCCAGGCTTCAACAGTACGTGAATCGTGAACTTTCAGATGTTCAAGTTGGATTTAAAAAAGGCAGAGGAACCAGAGATCAAATTGTCAACATATGTTGGATCATCAAAAAAGCAAGAGAGTTCTAGAAAAACATCTATTTCTGCTTTAGTGACTATGCCAAAGCCTTTTACTATGTAGATCACAACAAACTGTGAAAACTCTCCAAGAGATGGGAATATCAGACCACCTTACCTGCCTCCTGAGAAATCAGTATGTAGGTCAAGAAGCAACAGTTAGAACTGGACGTGGAACAACAGACTGGTTCCAAATTGGGAAAGTAGTACGTCAAATTTGTATATTGTCACCCTGATTATTTAACTTATATGCAGAGTACATCATGCAAAATGCCAGGCTGGATGAAGCACAAGCATGGAATCAAGATTGCTGGGAGAAATATCAGTAACCTCAGATATGAAGATGACATAACCCTTATGGCAGAAAGTGAAGAAGAACTAAAGAGCCTCTTGATGAAAATGAAAGAGGAGGGTGGAAAAGTTGGCTTAAAACTCAAACATTCAGAAAACTCAGATCATGGTATCCAGTCCCATCACTTCATGGTAAATAGATTGGAAACAATGGAAACAGTGAGAGACTTTACTTTTCTGGACTCCAAAATCACTGCAGATGGTGAATGCAGCCATGAAATCAAAATACCCTTGCTCCTGGGAAGAAAAGCTATGACAAACCTAGACAGCATATTAAAAAGCAGAGACATTACTTTGCTGACAAAGGTTCGTCTAGTCAAAGGTATGGTTTTTCCAGTAGTCATGTATGGATGTGAGAGTTGGACTATAAAGAAAGCTGAGTGCCGAAGAATTGAATCTTTTTTAACTGTGGTGTTGGGGAAGACTCTTGAAAGTCCCTTGGACTCCAAGGAGATCCAACCAGTCCATCCTAAAGGAAATCAACCCTGAATATTCATTGGAAGGACTGATGTTGAAGCTGAAACTCCAATACTTTGGCCACATGATGTGAAGAGCTGACTCGCTGGAAAGACCCTGATGCTGGGAAAGATTGAAGGCAGGAGAGGAGGACGACAGAGGATGAGATGGTTGGATGGCATCACTGACACAATGAACCTGAGTTTGTGTAAGCTCCGGGAGTTGGTGATGGACAAGGGAAGCCTGGCATGCTGCAGTCCATGTGGTCACAAAGAGTTGGGCACTACTGAGCAACTGAACTGAAATGAACTGTCTCAGCTTATTATCACTCCCTTTTAAATTATAAAGCCATGGACTTGACCTTTGAAAAAACTCTGTTAAAATCACCAGATATAGCCAACCCCTGTCACACACTTACTGCATAGTTTTCCCTGCTTACACATAGTTCAAACCTTATGTTGACTCAAACTGGGAATTTTTAGTTTCTCTTTCTTACCATATGGATAAGAAAATATATTCATTGTCTTTTCTCTCCTGTTTTGTTTCAGTGTATTCCTGTTGCTGCTTTTAATTTCACTGTGATCTTTGTGGACTCTAAGAGCCAAGTATATCAATAACAGTTTCCATTTAATTAATATTTCCAAGTGGGACGAGAAGATAGGAAAGGCTCATCTTCTTAGCTTGTTCTGGAATAAGAAGTCTTCATGCCAAGCACCACTCCTCTGCCATGAAGGAAAACTGAATTGAAAATTTGTCTGCCAATTAAGTGGTAGATGTATTTCCTGCATTCTGTTAAAAAGCTACTTGAAGGGATGAGTATATAAATTTTTCTAGTCCTTCTGTTGTTTCAGAGACTCTAAGTGAATAGCAGAAAAGAAAGCATGAGTAACTCAGGCCATCAGGTCAAAACCTGGGACCAGCTGAGGCTTGAGCGAATGCCAGTCTCAAAGGGTAAATCCTGGAGTCTCTCGGGCCATGATGTGGAATTTTTCACCCTGACTGTGGAAGCTCACAATTAAATAAACAGACCCAGCAGGAAAAGCCACAGTTGTACTTAAACACTGAGGACGGTTGGCACTTACTTGCTGTCTATGGCCGTGTTTATTGAACAGAGTCCCTGTTTACCTGTCCTAGGACTTTTCTTGCTTTAGCACTAAGCATCCCATGTCTCTGAAATTCCCCAGTTCTGGGCAAACTGAGATGCTGGTTTCCCTGTAATAAGGTCATTACATTTAATTAAAACTGCCTGCTTATTTGGGTTTTCCTTGTGGCTCAGTGGTAAAGAATCCACCTACCAATGCAGGAGACTCAGGTTCAGTTCCTGGGTCAGGAAGATCCCTGGAGGAGGAAATGGCACCCAGCTCCAGTATTCTTGCCCGGAGAATTCCATGGGCAGGGGAGCTGGCAGACTATAGCCCATGGGGTCACAGAGGGTCAGACATGACTGAGCACACACACATAAACACTTGTTCTCGTTTCACTGTATTTGAATAAATGCAATTCTGTTTTAAGATAAACAAGAATACTATGTGCCCATTATTTTTAAAATATTTGACTGAACAGTCAAACAGTCATCACATTTATTTCAGAATATCTATTTTAAGTAGTGATTTAAGTAATTGTTAATGAAAAACTTTAGTTTGGAAGAAGCATAATACAATTAAATCTGAGGCTGAAACTAAAATAGACTTTTGAAAGACACTATAAAAATGTACTTTATGTAGTACACTAAAAACATTAATTAAACCTTTGTTCTAAACTCTTTGTTAGGCCCTGAAATAATAAGATAAATAAAATAGTCTTTTTCTCTAGGAACTTACAGTGCCAAGTTTCCAAGTTTCTATGGAAACAATTTTTCAGCTTTAATAGAGGAGATAATTGTATGTGTTCATAGGTTCCATAACTGGTTTACTTAACAAAAGTTGAGTAGCTATTTTTTGTCATAGTGCATCCATATGATAAATTTTGTTCTTCTTTGTCTTAAAATAGGCTTATTTTTTGGAAGCAAGAGTTATTTAGGTTTATTAAACTTTAATTTTCAAAAACATAATAACCATTTGTATTTTTCTATGGTGGGGTCACAAAACCACATTCTTGAATCATAGCCCTTGAATTTGAAGAATATACAAATATCTAAGAAATAGCAGGTACATTTATATGATTGGTCATTTTCCTAGTCTTTTCACAGAATATTTGGTACTTGGATGGGATAATGTCTTAAAAATGATGTTAAAAACTTTGTTTAGATTTCTAGGCTCTCTCAGATCAACCAATTTTGCACATATGTAGATAAAAGCTTTATATTCACAATAAAGAGTATATTTTCTAGTGTTAGTGATAAAATAAAAATAAAAATTAATACAAATTATTTTGAAGATATAACCACCTCAAAAGCAGTATGATCTTTTGGTAATATAAATGTAGATGTGAACATGCCACTTCTATACATGTGCATACTACACTCATACACACACACACACACACACACACACACACACACACATTCACTGTTAACATCCTTCAGGAGATTCTCATTGCTTTAGAGATGAGGCCCCAAATGAGTACTTGGCTAGGCTGCAGCCTGCATTCAGTCTGAGCACAGCTGGTCTTGCTCAGCACTGTTTACTCCTAGCCAGCAGTGTCTAGCTCTTAGTCAGCACCAGACTTGGATCAAGCTTTTCTCTCTTACACGCTGACATTTGAGGAAAAGCAGATTAATTATCGAAGGATGATAAGGAAGGTAATGGTAACTTTAAAGGGAATTTCATGAGAATCTTAATATGTCAGAGGGTGGTATTTGTTCCTTACTATGTATAATATTTTTTTCAAAATTCATTATGCAGGCACAGAGCCATCACCACACTAATATTTATAAGCCATAGTTGAGATAAATTTTTAAAAATGTATCTAAAGAGATGGGTAGAAAGAAAACATTTTTAAGTGACTAACAATTAGAAGTGGTAAGGATTAGGGGCAGGAGGAGAAGGGGACAACAGAGGATGAGACGGCTGGATGGCATCACCGACTCGATGGACATGGGTTTGGGTGGACTCTGGGAGTTGGTGATGGACAGGGAGGCCTGGCGTGCTGCGGTTCATGGCATCGCAAAGGGTTGGACATGACTGAGCAACTGAACTGAACTGAACCAAACTGAAATGAACTGAAGGGTTGATTTAGAAGATGTGTATTTGTACACCCTGAGAATCTGTGTACAGTAGTATTTGCTTATCTGAGAGTGGCTGAAGATTAAAGAAAGTTCCATAGAGGGGAGAAAATTGACATAAGTCAGATGATTCCTGAGCCAGTCAACAAGTTACAACTCAGTTACTCCTCCCTGAGCTGGAAGGACCTGAGGGAGAGTTAGGGAGGAAGATTATAGACAGTCTGCCCTATGCTTGTTCAGAAGTAAGAGATATCAGTGGGGCCTGGAGTTGTTTTAATAACCAAAACTGATTAAGTTATATGTTTATAAGATGATTACATTAACAAAAATTGACAAAATTACTATTTTTTTCTGTAAAAGCATACCATCACATTACATGCAAATCTTTAGTGAATTAACTAAAGAAAGCAAAAGTGTTAGTTGCTCAGTCCTGTCCGACTCTTTGCAAATGTAGCCCGCCAAGCTCCTCTGTCCATGGGATTCTCTAGGCAAGAATACCAGAGTGGGTTGCCAATCGCTTCTCCAGGGGATCTTCCTGATCCAGGTCTGCTGCACTGCAGGTAATTCTTTACCATCTGAGCCTCTAGTGAATTAACTACAGTTACACCAAATGGTAACACACTTCTGCATTTGAGAATTGATTAAATCATTTAGAATTTAGTATACCTACTTGAGTTCCACAGAGTATGATTTTACTTAGTGCATGTATAAGTGAATAATATACAATATATAGACAGACACTCACTTGACAGCTTCATGCCCCAAAGATAAAATGATGCTGATGATCATTAAAAAATTATCTTCACAGATGGAAATTAATAGCTTTCCATAGAATCCCATTCCAGTGTTAAATTATACTGAAGCCAAAAATTATTTGAGGCTTATACAATCTCTCTCGGGAGTTTTTAAACTCTCATAATTTTATTGGTCTTTTGTGAGGGTGGAGTACAATTGTTCTGTGTTCTCTTTATGGTTCATTCTACATATATTTGAAATAGCTTTTGCAACTTTTTGTTTTATATTTTACAGCACAGGGAAGCTGATATGTACCACTGGAAGGCATGAAATAGCTTCCATTCTCTTGAATACTTTCACCCCTTTATTTTACAACTGTTTAAGTCCCTATAGAGTCCTCTTATAATGTAAAAGAAATTAAAAGTTCATCAGCTTAAACAAGCCATGAGGTTATAATTATTGAAACTGATTAGTAGGTATAAGAATGTTCATTTTACTGTCCTTATTTTTGCATAAAAGTTTAAGAGGAGAGTGAAAAGAATGATTTAAAACTCAACATTCAAAAAACTAAGATCATGGCATCCATTCTCATCACTTCATGGCAAATAGATGGGGAAACAATGGAAACAGTGACAGACTTTATTTTGCGGGACTCCAAAATCACTGCAGATGCTGCAGCTATGAAATTAAAAGGCCCTTGCTCCTTGGAAGAAAAGCTATGACAAACCTAGACAGGGTATTAAAAAATAGAGACCTTTGCCAACAAAGGTCCGTCTAGTCAAATCTATGGTTTTTCCAATAGCCATGTATGGATTGAGAGTTGGACTATAAATAAAGATGAGCTCCAAATAATTGATACTTTTGAACTGTGGTGTTGAAGAAAACTCTTGAGAGTCCCTTGGCCTGCAAGGAGATCCAACTAGTCAATTCTAAAGGAAATCAGTCCTGAATATTCATTGGAAGGACTGATGCTGAAACTGAAGATCCAATACTTTGGCCACCTGATGCAAAGAACTGACTCATGTAAAGATCCTGATGCTGAGAAAGACTGCAGGCAGGAGGAGAAGGGGGTGACAGAAAATGAGATAGTTAGCATCATCAACTCAATGGGCATGAGTTTGAGCAAGCTCCAGGAGTTGGTGATGGACAGGGAAGCCTGGTGCGCTGTAGTACATGAAGTTGCAGAGAACTGGACACAACTGAGCGACTGAACTCAATTATTGGTAAAAATATATTAAAAGTGCCTATTAGCTAAGGATTAAGGTTAGTATGTACCCACATACTTGCACATGTGTGTGTGTGTGTGTTTGTGTGCCCTAGCTAGTTCTTGAATTTTTGGACTCAAGGTCAGTGACCATTCCTTTGAGCCTCCATAGGTCTGTGCTTTTGGATGGCTTTCATAAAGTAAGTTTGTTTGGTAAAAGTAAATTGTACTCCAGTGAGACATATTACTCAAAGTCACCTAGTTTCATAATTTTTAAGGTCTTAGTGGTTATTTGATTCTAATAAGGGCCTGAGGATGGCAGCTTTCTCCAAGTCCATTGTCCTGAGGATTCACAAGTCTGGTGCCTGGTCACATCATCTCCATGTTCTGTATTGTCACCAGGAAGCACAAGAGTTTGCCCTCTACTGAGATGCCAGCTCACTGGTTAGTATGTGTATAGGGGGAAACTCAGTAGTGGGCAAGAGACAAATTTTAATTCTTTGTAGCTGCCGCTGGGAGACATTCACCTGACTATGCTTCCCAGCTCTGTAAATCCATGAGCCTGAACTCACAGCTGCAGACCACACCCCGTGTGTATTTCTTATGAACCCGCTTCACGGTGTAGCCCCTGGTGTCTCACCTTCCAGCACGCTTCCCTAGCCCTCTCCAGCATATACTTCCCTCCACGGAGAAGAGGGGGTCTCAGGACCCCAACTAATCCACCCTACTAGACCCCAACTAGACCTTTATCAGTGTTCCGACCTCCCTCCACTGAGAACATGGGGTCCTGGGATCCCAACTTTTCCGACCTCCCTCCACTATGATCACAGGGTCCTGGGACCCCAACTCATCCACTTGACCTTTATCAGTGTCCCGACCTCCTTCCACTATGATCACGGGATCCCGGGATCCCAACTCATCCACTTGACCTTCATCAGTGTCCCAACCCTCTGTTTCACTTCTTTGTGACTTTGCTCACAGTCTCTCAGCCTGAATTTCCCTTTCATAACTTAACTATCTGGCAACATCTTAGTTTTTGCTCCCAGTTCGGTTCAGTAGCTCAGTCGTGTCCAACTCTTTGCAACCTCATAGACTGCAGCACTACGGGCTTCCCAGTTATAAGCAAATATCCACTGTTCCAGACATTTCTCCCGTGGGATCTATGTCTTCTTCTCCCTCAGTGCTGGGTGCAGGGCTCAGTCACAGCGGAATTTCGTAAAGTGATTATTTTCACTTGCTTCATCAGCTGGGTTGCCCTTCCTGGGAAAGTCTGCTTTCCTTGTAGCACATCTTTTCCATCTGGATCTCTAATTCCAGCGTGCAGAGTATGGAACACAGTGATAGGCTCTTAACAGATGTTCATTAGAATTGGCATATTTTTCATCTGTGTCTGAGGAAAAAGGAAAGACAAGTGTCTCCTCTCCTAAAAAGCAAACCAACAAAAACAAAAATGAAACACTCTGTTCATAGTCTACATTTTCTTTCTGTATTTTAAACTATGTTGCTATCACAGATTATCCTCTTGGGCTTATATCTCCTTCTTTATTAAATATTTTTCCCTTCAGGAAATACATGGTTTTAGGTAGTATGGAAAAAAGGGAAACATAAAAATAGCACAGGTGTGCAAGTATACTATCTACAGAATTTTAAACAGTGATAAGATATGCATTCTTCTTGGAGTAAAAACGGACTTCTGCTCTTCTGACTTGTGTGGGGAGATTTATTGCATATATGTATTATATACACATATTACATATATGTATATATTTATTTATTTATGTAAGTTCCCTACATATGAGTCTTCAAGTTGTAAACTTTCAAATGGAGAAGAAAATAGCAACCCACTCCACTGTTCTTGCCTGGAGAATTTCCTGAACAGAGGTGCCTGGTGGGCTACAGTCCATGGGGTCGCAGAGAGTTGGACATGACTGAGCTACTGACACACACAAGCTTTCAAAGATGCAGAAGTGGAGGTTACTAATGTTGTGGTCCAGTCGCTAAGTTGTGTCTGATTTTTGTGACCCTATGGACTGAAGCATGCCAGGCTTCAAGGCTTTTCAAGGTAGTCTAAGATTAAAAACATTTTCCTTATTTTTTGTGTATTATTTATGTGAAAAGGATTATAAACCTGTGATAGTACAGTACTATGTAGTTGATTGTATTACTTGACTACCTAGGTTAACTTTGCTCAACTTAAGGAACAAATCAGATTTATAAATGTGCTCTCAGAATGGAATTTATTTGTATGTAGAGGATGTACTCTGTGTGTGTGTGTGTGTATACTTGGCCAAAAAGTTCATTGATATTTTTCTGTAAGATGTTATGGAAAAACCCAAATGATCCTTTTGGTCAACCCTAAACACACACACATACACACACACACACACACACATTTGTCTAGCTCTCCTTCCACTCCAGAAATCACTGCCTGCGAGTGCAAAGAAGGGTGATCGGCCCTTTTCCACTTCTTCAGATTCTTTTCACGGGCTCCTCTGACAACTCTTCTTTCTCCTGTGAAAAGAAATTAAAGAAAACAGTCCCCAAGCCTTCATCTACTGTCACCTCCTCTCCCTTCAGCTGCCCCTCTGAAGACATTATCTACTCCAAAACCTGATCACTTCCTCCTTGTGGAGGGCTCCACGTCCAGCTTTCTCACCTCAGTCTCTTCCGCAAGTCCTGGATCTGCTTCTGCCAGCTCTCACTGTTCATTTATCTTCCCTAAATGAATGGACGGCTTTGTTAGGACATCAGCCTGAAGGCGCAAAACCTAGCTGCTCATCTCTTCTCCCTAAATGGCCTTTCTCTGCTATTGGTCTTATCTAGCCTGTGAGGAGCTCACCCCTGCTCTATTATCTTGACTCTTCATCCTAGATTCAGTGTGCTGCCAAATACAATCAACTCTGCTGCTGCTATTTACTTGTTTCTTCCCTCTTCTCTCCATGGCCTCTGTCAGTCTGCTAGATAGAGGATATATTTCTGACCTACATTACAGCAAGATAAACTCATCTCCCCAGTTCTACTTCCTCCGTGATATAAATCATTCCTCATCACACTTATAGGCCTGTCTTCCTAAACCACAGTTTGTACAAAGCCATTCTCCTGGCAAAGAGCCTGAGGTGTCCTTTCAGCTTCCTGAATTAAGTTTAAACTTGTCTACTTGGATGTTTAAGGCTGGCCACAGTGCGGTTGAAAGCTTTATTTACAGATCTGTAACCAGTTTTTACCGTTCCTCTACCCAAAGCACCAGTCAGCTTGGATGGCTCTGTGGCCCCTGAATTTGCCCTTGGTTTTCTCCTGCTACTCTTGCTTCTACTGGTGCTTCCACCATGAAGCCAAGTCAGCAGTCAAGGCTCACCTACAGGCTTATTTGAAAAAAAAAAAAATCCTTTTTCTGTTTTGCATCCAGGCTGAAGCAATCTCTTTTTTGATCCACCAGAGAGAGTCTGTATTGTGTATTCTATTGTCGTATTTCGATACTTGAGCGTTCTCCTCTTCCATTACTGTGAACTGCTTGGAGGCAGAACTTATGCCTTATTTATGTTTGATTCCCTCTAATGGCAGCCGGGTTACCTTGTGCAGAGTAAACACTCAGTAGACGTTATACATTAAATAAAAGTAGTTGCAGGACTCTTGGGCAATAGATTGACCTCTGAGATGCAGGGCCCACATCTGGAAAGCAGGATGTTACACTATGAATCTCAATCAGAATGCATAATTCTATAATTACATTCATGTCATGTATGTTTCTAATATGAAATGTCTATAACATAATGTGACTATATTTTCTGTTTTATATATTCATATATATCAATATATTTATATATGTTTATGATATTGTATGAAAAAAATGTTTCTTATTTGTTGGAGTTTTGGAATGCGAGCTTGGGAGAAGAGTTTTCACAGTCACTATGAGTGTTTTAACTGACTTCCCCTCCTGAAGCAGTTCATTTAAGGGAGACTGAAGGGTGACGAGGACTGCCGCTTTATTACACAGCCCTGGACCAACTTCTCACCAATGGAAAAATGTTGCTGCCATGTCAGTAAACAAAGGATGTTGCCATTGTCAAGCCATCACATTCTCGCTGCCTGGATGAATTCCCTGAGGGATCTCAGGACGGAAACAGGATTCCTACCATCTACCCCTCGGCCACTGCACACCCCGCCTCCCTGACGTTGTGCCTTGTGTGTGTGCACAGTCGTGTCCGACTCTTCGCAACCCCATGGACTGCAGCTCTCCAGGCTCCTCTGTCCATGGAATTACCCAGAGAAAATTGGAGTAGGGTGCTGTTTCCTCCTCCAGGGGATCTTCCTGACCGGAGATGAAGCCCCATCTCCTGCACTGTAGGCAGATTCTTTACCACTGCAAGGAAACTGATGGGAAAGCACAGGACACTGGCCCCAGAGAGTGTGGTGCAGATCAAAGGAGTTATTCCAGTGAGCCGGACTCTTGCATCTTCCTACACGGAGAAAAGTGCTAAATTCCTTAACTTGAGATATCTGGTTTTCTTTAATTAACAGTGATCTTTTGACTATTTGGTCTTTGTTTCACAAACTCCTATATATCTTGGCTCCTCCCTTACCTTTTAGGAGTGGCTTATCAGAGCTATCCAAGATGCTGTGTCCCAGCCTTAAATCCTCAATTTTGTCTGCCAAATAAAACATAATTTTCACATTTCAGGTTGTGCAGTTTCTTCAGTTGATACCCTTTGCCCAGTTTTTGAGTGTGACAGAGTTAGGGCATTCCTGAAATAATAAGATCACAGATTCGAGTTATCAGGATTTGTACTTCCTATCTGTCTTTTAAAATGGCTGAAATCACTATTAAAGGAAGATTTATTGAGCATCTACTGCCTTGTCAGGCAATATGGTAAATTCTCCCTGTGCATTTCATTATTCTTCACAACAAACCCTAGAGTAGATTCTGTTATCCTTATTTCACAGATGAAGAAACTTCAAAAGAGTGTTTGGTACTTTATAAGCTCTAGTAAATTCTGTGACAACTGTCCTTCTATGTAGTTTAAATCTAAACTCTCATAATCATTATTAAAAAGTGGAAATTTTAGTGAACCTTCTAATTGTATGTGTCCTTTTCCATACCACTTTAAAGCTTAATCTAACTGTTTTCTTTAGGTTTTACTTATCTTTCACACAAGACGCATAGCATGACATTTAGTTGGAAATTACCTAATTTGGCACGAGTGGAAATTTGGACATTTACTGACTTGAAGGCAAACTTTGCTCTCCCAAAGTGTTTATTAATGTGCGGTCTGTGGCCCCCGGTGGTTCTTGATGGGCGTGGGCAGTATCTATGGAGTGATCAGGGAGTACTGAGTCTGCTAGGTGGACTCAGATAATGGCAGGGAGCCACTGATGCTTTTGCACCATCCATTTTAAGAAAAGTTCAATAATATGCTTGGCAAACTCATTTTTTTTTCCTAGAATGGAAACAAATAAGATTTTCCTCTGTGTGATAATCTACTGCTGTTGCTAATGGCACATAAGAACTGGAAACTGTGGAGATATCATTCAAAGTGGTACTCTTCAGAGCAAAATCACTCACTTATCAAGGTTGATACTAAACACCTGTTATTTCATAGGTGACATGTGACAAATTTTTAGGGACTAGGAATACAATGGTGAAGAAACCTCTGCTCTCATAGAGCTTATATTCTTATTGAGAGGAGGCAAATAGCTGCTGAGCCAAGATTAATTTCAAATCGTGGTAAGTGCTCTAAAGAGAACAGGAAACTTCACATTGTCAGGGAGTATATTAAGCAACTTATGCTACAGTCTAGCTTGGCTTGGTGTCTGCAGCCTGCATCCCTTCTGACCAGTGCTCATGCTTTAGAGATCATGAAATAGTTTTTTAATTTCCCTTCTGAATATGATGGAAGGTGACTGGGAGTGTGGTATTAGATTGAGAAATTAGGATAGGCTTTACTGAGGCTTTTCATTGAGATCAAGATGATGAAAGGAAGCACCCATATGAAATAATAACATCCTCTATCCATGGAGATCAAGGGGCAAGCTTGTGCAAAGGTCCTGTGGCAAGCAAAAGCTGGGCTTTTCCCTGTGAAAGAAAGAAGATTTGTCTGGCTGGGACATTGTGTGTACAGGGGACAAAGAGGGAGGCAAAATCAGATAGGTGGCCATGACATGCATTGTGGAAGAGTAACCACAATATTTTGCTTAATGTGTTGATGCAAATCCATTTTTAGTTAGTTTATGGGGAAATGCAGAATAATCATTTAAACTATATTTGGATTGTTTTTGTATTAATAACAGCAGTAATCACTCTATTTGTCACAAGTAGGGTTTTGATATGCAAAAAAAATAGTCAAATAGTTAAGTGTCAAGTATGCTCTCAACAGCTGGCAATGTGTCCAGTTTGGATTTAACATTCAAGTACCGAGGAAACACGGTAAAGGTGGCAATTGAATGTCTGACTTTCAACTTGCTATTCAAAGACACAGGTTGGAAGTGAAAGCAAGACTCACTTTTTCCCTCTAAAGCATGCCAGTTGTCAAGGGGAAGTTTGCTCGTGGGAGCTTTTCAAGTGATGGATAAGATTCCTTTAAGGATTCACAGCATCAATAAAAGATTAAGGTCTATTTATCTGATTTCAGGCACTTTTTTCTTTGTGACATATCTCAAAAATACACTTAGTAACTTGAATAGACTGAATATATTACTTCAGTGACAACATGATGTTAATATTGATGATAAGACAACAGACTTCTTAAGAAGTCTAAATTGGTACGTACACCTCAATTGCCAAAAATGTGTTTCTTTTTCAGCCTTCAAATTTCTTCTTCACTTGTCAGATAAGAAAATGAATGACATACTGGGATATATTTTTTAAAAAACAAATTTAAATGCTGCAACAGAACATGAAGAAATATTTTCCATAAATACAAAAACAGAATTCAAAATACATTTACCAGTCTGCCCCTGCCCAATCATTCAGATGGCTTTGAAAGTGATACAGTAATTGATTTAGTATATTTAAGCACACAAGACATGGTATGTAATATGAAATCGCCTAATAATTTGCGCATATTTCATGTTTCATCCAAATACCTAGGACTATAAAGCAAAAACACAAAACATTCAAACTCATTTTTGCTGATGTATGTTTGTTAAGTCTTTTTTTTTGAATATGATATTTTATTTTATTTTATTAATTTTTTATTTATTATTATTGTTTTTGCCATACAATGCCATGATATCACCATGGGTTTACATATGCTCCTCCTCCAGAACCCCCCTCCCTCCTCCCTCCCTCCTCCCTCCCCCCGGGAAATCTCGATGCACCAGCCCCGAGCATCACTCCTGGGCTGGCGATTGATTAGACATATGATAATTAACATGTTTCAATGCCATTCTCCCATATCATCCCACCCTTACCCTCATCCACAGAGTCCACGAGTCTATTCTATACATCTGCGTTCCTTTTGCTGTCTCGCATGTTGGGTTCTCGTTACCGTCTTTCTAAATTCCATATATATGTGTTAATATACTGTATTGTTGTTTTTGCTTCTGACTTACTTCTCTCTGGATAATGGGCTCCAGTTTCGTCCATCTGAGTAGAACTGCTTCAAATGAATTTTTTTTTAATGCTGAGTAATATTCCATTGTGTATATGTACCACAGCTTTCTTATCCATTCGTCAGTTGATGGGCATCTAGGTTGCTTCCATGTCCTGGCTATTGTTAAGTCTTAATGCAAGTTAAGAATTTCTGATTTGGTATAAATAAAGAATAAATGAAATGATTAACAGGATACACAACCTGATTTGCATCCCCAAATACTCATTCTTAAGTTGAATATAAATTGTTAGTAAAAAGTTTCAAATAATATCATCCATCTCACTGACGCTAAATAATTCTAGTATTTTTAATTTGAAAGCTGGTTATCAATCTTATTATTTAAAAGCTTTCAATAGTCCCGTTTCTCAGTTCATCTAGAATTGGCATCCTGTGAATGTAATGAAGACACAGTATGTGGTCCACAGATGAGAAACTCTATTCTGTGCAATAAGGGGCTTTCCTGAATGCACAGGGGAGACTGATTTAGGGCTTAGAAATAGCACTTAATTGGAAAAGAGTTCATTATCCTAAACACAGTGAGTGCAAAAGTCCATCCAATCTGAAGTCTTTTCTGTAACTAGATTTAGATGGTAGCAAGGCAATTAGAATTGCATCAGTCAGGTGGTTCAGACCTGATCATTGTCAACTGAATGAATGTTTTTCAAAGTGATCTTTATTTCTCTTAGGGTGTGAAATGAAGTTACCTGTGTAACCTAGTAGATGACTCTGCTGCTGCGGTTTCTGTATGTGGCATCAAGGTAGTAAGGTAAGTTTGTGTACTTCCAAAATGGAATTAAAAGGTAGAAAAGAAAAATAAATTATCTGTATTTCAAAGCAGCAGCCAACTCCAGACTGTGGGATGATCTACAGTGTAAAGGATTTATTTTCTACAATAGATCAATGGCACTAAAAAGTGGGAGTGGTCTATTAAAAAGCAGAGAATACTTAATAAACAAAGTGTAGACCTTGTGTAAGTTCTGCTTCAGAGGGAAGAAAAAACTATACAGTTATTTTTGAGATGAAATGGACAATCAAGGGCTTCCCTGGTGGCTCAGACAGTAAAGAATCTGCCTGCAGTGCGGGAGACCTGGGTTCCATCTCTTGTTTGGGAAGATCCCCTGGAGAAGGGAATAGCAACCCACTCCAGTATTCTTGTCTAGAGAATTCCATGGACAGAGGAGCCTGGCGGGCTCTAGTCTGTGCATGTGTGCTAAGCTGCTTCAGTCAGGTCTGACTCTTTGTGACCCCATGGACTGTGGCCCACCAGGCTTCTCTGTCCATGGGATTCTCCTGGCAAGAATACTGGAGTGGGTTGCCATGTCCTCCTCCAGGGCATCTTCCTAACCCATGAATCAAACCTGGATCTCTTGTGTCTCCTGAATTGCAAGCAGATTCTTTACCACTAGTGCCCTCTAGGAAGCCTGGGCTCTAGTCCATGGGGTCACAAATAGTCCGACATGACTGAGTGACTAACACTTTCTTTTTTTCAAAGAGAACATTGATGATATTAAAGAATTATTGGACATTTTTGATATGATGATGGTGCCCTGGTGGTGATGTTAAAATCTGTTTTTATATGTTAAAATGAAATACTGGACATTTTTGATATGATGATGGTGCCCTGGTAGTGATGTTAAAATCTGTTTTTATATGTTAAAATGAAATACTGGATATATTTACAGATGAATTACATGATATCTGGGTTTTCCCTTAAAACAGAAAAAGAATTAGAGGAGAATAAGTAAAACTGAGTGTGCAAAATGTTAATAAAGATTGCAGTTGGGTGAGTGATATATAAGTTTTCATTATAATATCCTATCTACTTTCTATTTCCACACTTATTAAAATGACTCACTCAGCAGACCACTTAATACATTCTTTAGGTTCACAGAAGCTGGTATTTCAAGAACCTCTGTCTACAGTATATTGCTAGACAATTTGATACCATGATAGCATGCAATTTTAGAAATATACAGAAGTCTGTAGTTAGAAAAACTATTATCTCAATCCTATTTTATTCAGTTAATCCACATATATAGATTTTATTTTTTAAACATTTAAAAAATTTTGAAATATATATGGATAAGTGCATAAATGTATAGTTTAGTAAATGATTAAAAAGCAAATGCTATATTATCCTTACTCATATTAAGAAATAAACCATTGTAAGAACAGAAAATCATTTTCTATACCTTCTTGATCTTAATTATTTCCCCTTACCTTGAGGCAATTCTTTTTTTAAAAAAAATATTTATTTTTATTTATTTATTTGGCTGTGTTGGGTCTTTGTTGGGGCATGTGGGGTCTAGTTCCCTGACCAGGGATCAAACCTGGCTCCCCTGCATTGGGAGCTCAGAGTCTTAGCCACTGGACCACCAGGGATGTCCCGAGGCAATTCTTAACTTTGACTTAGTATTGCCTTTTTTGAACATTTATATAAGTGAAATGATACAGTATTTATTGGGCTTCCCAAGTGGTGCTAGTGCTAAAGAACCCGTTTGCCAATGCTGGAGACGTA
This sequence comes from Antilocapra americana, assembly GCA_007570785.1. Taxonomy (NCBI): domain Eukaryota; kingdom Metazoa; phylum Chordata; class Mammalia; order Artiodactyla; family Antilocapridae; genus Antilocapra; species Antilocapra americana. The sequence goes on from ML663020.1 coordinate 1,263,903, forward strand.
AGAGACATGGATTTGATCCCTGGGTGGGGAAGATCCCCTGGAGGAGGGTATGGTAACCCCCTCGAGTATTCTTGCCTGGAGAGTCCAGTGAACAGAGAAGCTTGGCAGGATACAGTCCATGGGGTTGCAAAGAGTTGGACATGACTGAAGCGACTTAGCACACACATGGTGTATATTATTTTCCCTTTGCTTCTTCTAAACATTACATTTGCAAGATTCACTCATGTTTTTGCTTGTTGCTATAATGCAATCATTGTATGGCTATATAGTATAATATTCTGCTATAGTATAATATTCCTGTTCATGTAACTTTGGGCACCTGGACACAGGATCCTGAAGGCTTATATTCAGGAGTAGAATCCTGAAGGCTTATATTCAAGAGTAGAAGTAGGAGTAGAAGCTGTCTCATTGGATGTACTGCTTTGTAACACAGATGCCCAGATCACTTGTATCTGACTTACCTGCTTTGCTAACAGTTGCACTGTTGTCTTAACTTCATCCCACTTACTTTGATAGATAGTATGTTCATTAATTTTGAGTTTAAAATGTTTCTAATTTTTATTGTTACTTCTTCTTTAACCTGATTTAGAGGAGCATTTTTTTATAAAATTGAAATAAACTCAGAAGTCTGTACAAATTGTAGTTATTACAGCAAAAATGAATAGCTGCATATATTGACTACTCATATGATCCTCTCATGCCTCCTCCCAAGGCCAAGAGAGGGCCAAGGGATTAAGTTTAAGGAAGTGCTTACTTTCAGAGTTGGGCACGTGCAGACCAGCACTTGCCAGAGAGTAAATGTCTCCTTAAATTTTGCCTCCTAGATACCTCAGTCTCTCATAACCTGAGTTCAGGCCTTGACAGACAGACCATACGTAAATAATTGACCTTGGTCGTGTTCCAATACAATTCTGCTTACAAAACCAAGTGGAGGACCAGAATTTGCCTGTGGACCATATTTTCCTGATTTCTGACCTAGGTTCTTCCCTCTGACCTATCTGCCACTGCACTAATTCTCCCTTCAGCTTCATCTAATCTGTCATTCATCTCATTTGTTTACTTTCTTTTTCATTTCCAGAATATCAATTGGGAGTTTTTCAAACCTGTGCTATCACTGTTTACAATTTCCTACTTTCCAAAGTTGTTTGAAGTTCGACTCTTACTTTTTAAACCATAGACGTGAAGTAAACATCCTAGTTTTATGGTCTGTGAGTGATAATTCAGGTACTGGAAGTCTTGCTGCTCTGCTTTTGATATTTGCTTATATTTACTTCTCTGAGTAATTATTTATCTTATATCATATACTTCTTGATATCCTTGCAATTTTTATTTTTTGGTGGAAATAATTTGCCTAGGATAAATGTATATTCATCTAGAGCAGTGGTTCTCCAGGTGTGGTCTCTGGACCAGCAACATCAGCATCATGGGAGAATTTGTTAAAAAATATGAATTCTTGGGGCTCATCTCAGACCTACTGAATCAGAAAGACTGGGGTTGAGGACCTGCAGTATGTTTTCAACAAACCTCTGTGCAATTCTGATACACACCCAAATATGAGAACTGCTGCTTTCAGAAAGATTTTCAGTGTTTATGTTCCACACCTAGTCTTTATGGAATCTAGTTAACGTCATGTCTTGACCTTTGGGGGTCTCGTAGATGACATAGGGCTTCCCAGGGGGCACAGTGGTAAAGAATCCATCTGCCAGTGCAGGAGATGCAAGAGATGCAAGTTTGATTCCTGGACTGGAAAGATTCCATGGAGAAGGGAATGACAACCCACCTCAGTATTTTTGCTGGGAGAATCCCATGGACAGAGAGGCATGGTAGGCTATGGTCTATGGTATCACAAAGACATGACTGAGTGCCTGAGCACAAGGGAGCACAAGATGATGTAGATTTGAGTGGGTAATCTGGTTGACTAAGTAGCAGACTTGCCTTGGGGATGTATCCACTGAGGTCTCAGCTCCATGTGAGGAGAGGGAGGAGAGTATCCTCTTAGACCTTCCACTTTGAGCAGACCTTGGATTCTGATTTTCATTTTTCTCTTTCCATTTGCCCCCTCCAACCAAAACTCAAAGCTTCCAAGTGGAAAAGACTTCAGGTAAGACTGCCACTGCCCCTTTTCTCTGGATTCAAACTCGCCCCTTAGATCTGGCTAGTCATTCTGTACCATCTTGTTAGCTGATTAAGAAGATGTTTTTATGTTTTATCCAGAAATTTCAGTTTGTTTCTAGCCAGAGAGTTAGTCCCAATTTCCTACCCAGGCCTCTACTATAGAAAATGACCTCATGCAGGTGCTTCTAGGACTCTTTGTTGTCTAAACATAAGAGAAAATAAAAAATGTAGACAGTTCACCTTAGTGGGGACATGACACTGATATGAAATGTTTTTATAAGGCTTACCTTGTGTCTTGAGATTTATACCTCAAAAATATATGGATTTACTCTCCAATAAAGCATTTTGACCTTGTTAAAACTGCTCTCTTTGGATGTTGAAAGCTCCTTTTCTTCATTCATATATCACAAGTCTTTGGAAGTGATGTAGCAATCACCTGAGACTCAGATTTAATCTCAGACAGTTTTGTGTGCTTATTATGAAAAATATTCATATTGGCAGAAAGTGAATGGGTTTTATTGTTTTGAGGTGAAATGTTGCCACAAGGAAGTGAATTTATCGACTTTGATGAAAAGAACATGTTTACACAAAATGTTTCTGTAAAGCAACATCTGCTCTTGGCTTGAGGGGACATATTCACACTAGAGTATAGACAGAGATGTAAGAGAAGTTAATTTAAGATCTCAAATCTCTTTTCCAGGACTTTTAAAAATAGATAATGTGAAAATATTATCTTTGCACAGACGGATGTTGAAATTTCGTAAAGCCACCCTGGTCTGTGACAAACCTGATGGCTTTTAAAGTAGCTGATGGATTCTGGAGAAGTGCACATGGATTCCAGTGATAGAGACCACATACAATTCTCTAGAGAAATTTGGATGAAAATTCCGCTTCCCTGTGTGTTTTTCAGTGACTGTTCTGTCCTTTGAACATACTGTGTTCAGACAACCAAAATAACTGCCAAAGGAGCCTTGAGAACTAGAGTCCTAATAGAAACAGGATATGGAGATTATACTACAAGAAGAAAGGGTTTTAAGTGTTAGGTCAGAAAATCTACCTGGATTTGTGATTAGTGGTTGAATCTCTTTCTTTGTTACCTAAACCACAATCTGCATTTTCAGATGCTCTCCGTTAGTTACATCTGTCAGAGTGAGCATGATCCCAGAGCTGGGCTTGAGTATGAAGCATGTTTGCGGTTCTTTCTGTAACATGAGTCTGTGAGTGAGCTTGTTTATAAGTTCAGATGACACGACTTACAGATCTACTAAACATGTTTTAATTTCTTCTCCATCCTACAACTGAAATTTGGATTTCTGTAATATGAGTTGTTTTAAGACAGTTGAAGAGCTTAAAATTCCCGTAACATCCTACTGCCATAGTCATTTATCTAGAAAGATTGGCTCAAACACAAAGACACTCACTTCAAGGTTACTGAAAAATTTTTTATTAGAACACATTTTCAGGACCTCAGTGTGTCATTGACGCCTCAGATGTTCACATGCCTGTCACGATGCTCACTGAAAATATACAAGCTGAGGGTGGGAGAAACTGTCCCAAGGCTCTAGCTACCATCTCTGCCTAACATCACCACATAAAACTGTGCTTTTATTTCATTTCTTCTTTCTCAAATTTAATATGGTTAGGATAGAAAGGAGGGCATAAGGGTATAAAACCATTTTTTTTTCCCTCTTATATCTGTATACCTGGCCTGTTTATAGCCAGTTGCTTTCTTATTTTCTTTCGCTCTGAGTTGTCTTGCCTTGCTTTTCTCTTCAAAGATCCTAGATTTGAAAAAAGAAAGATCCTACATTAATCACCTATTATGATTCCAGTACTATGTAAAAAATTCTAAAGAGCCCAGTTCTGCTCAGTCTAATAGGTACTTAGGAAACAAATGAGTATGTGGTAGTTTTAAAATAGAGGTATAGGCAGTGACTCATGAGAATTTATGTAATACAGTCAGAATTTCTTACTCTACCACGATGCAGATTTTTATTTGAAAAATATTGCTTCCTTATAAATACAGCAGCATTGTCAATGTAAGTCACAGTTTATACATAATGGAGATCAAGGAGAAACCCAGAATTCCCTATCAGATCATCGAAAGAGCTGGTACCAAGATTGAATGAGTAACCCAGCAGCATAGCTCTCAGTGAACCAGCTCATGATTTTGAATGGGCTCTGAAGCATTTGGTGAGCGAGAGTGAGCAGTTCAGCACCCTAGGCAGGGCCTCCTCTGCCCACCTCTTCATCTGCTCCTGTGGTGCCTCTTACACTGGGCACCACAGAGTGAGTGGTGAGCGAGGAGCGAGGTTATCAGCAGAGCTGCAGTAACGGTTGTCATAAGCCGATATTTTATGAAGTATTTATTTGGATGTTGGGGATGCTTTCAGACATACAGCTGCTGAGGACAGGAATACCTCGTTGACCCACTGTTCAATAAGCTTGTTGTTCTTTTTTCATTTATTCATTTTAATTGGAGGATAATTCCTTTACAATAATGTGATGATATTTGCCATACATCAACATGAATCGGCCACAGGTATTCATGTGTCCCCCCCATCCTAAACCCTCCACCTCCCTCCCCACCCTATCCCTCTGGGTCACCCCAGAGCACCAGCTTTGGGTGCCCTGCTTCATGCACTGAACTTGCACTGGTCTTGCATCTGTTTTATATAAGGTGACATACATGTTTCAATGCTATTCTTTCAAATCATCCCACCTTCGCCTTCTCCCACTGAGTGCAAAAGTCTGTTCTTTACATCTGCATCTCCTGTGCTGCCCTGCATCTAGAATCATCAGTACCATCTTTCTAAAAAAAATTGTATATTAATGCAATATATGGAATTTAGAAAGAGGGTTCTGACCCACTGTTCTGAAGCCACTACTCTGTGCCCTGCGCAGACAGTGGGAGTTCAAATTATTTGCCAATGGACTTTATCAACACTTACCTTAAACCTGACCTGTTCTTCCTATGAATCTACCTTACAGGTGTGCGATCAGACATGAGTTCCATTTTGCTGTTGCAGTGAAGCTATATTGTTTAGCCTTTGGGAAGAGAAACTGGAGGGAAGATAAGCATTTGGGTCTCTGGATGTGTAATAGCTGTGCTTGCCTTTGTGCAGCTAGCGTTTGCACTCCATGGACAATGCCCGTAAGAAGTATAATTGTATGTCTGCAGAATCCAAGGCAAGCACCTGAAAAATTATTAATAACACTTAAAACATATGTGAAGAGCCTGGTTGGAAATTATTTACAAATCAATAACTTCATGTGCCAGCAATAACTTCTAGAAAATATAATAAAAAAGACTCTAGTAATAAACAGAATATATTTTAAAACACTTATAAGTAACTTTAAAAAGAAATGTGCAGGTGTTATGTGAAAGAAAAGTATGAGGAATCACTAAGGATCATAAAAACAGAATTAATGAAAGGAAATCTTTTTTCTTAGAAGGCAAGCAGAATTTAACAAACATTTTATTTCTTCTACAATTAAGTGCAAATATAAATACAATTGCAATAAACATTCCAACGGAATTATTCCAGAATATATCAGTAAAAATAGAGTGTAAAAATGGCTGAGGCTTTTTTTAAAAAAAGAAAAATGATGCCAGGTTTTCATTAATAGATAATAAAATATTGTAACAACAATATTCAATCAAACAATATATGGGTGAAACTCAATATCATAAAAGGCAATTTTCTAATAATAATACATGATTCAATGTATGATGTTGGGACAACTGGTTATATATAAGAAAAACATATAATTGAATCAGAATGCAAAAATAACTTCAAACTAGTTTCCTGATATAAGCATGATTCACTATATTTAGAGTAAGAGGCTATGTCAGTGAGAACCAAGCTTCCACTTATGATGACACAACCCCAGCACTGATACTGAGACTTTGGAGAAGATGGGGGTCTCAGTTTTGCTTTTTTAAAAAAGAACTTTTTCACCAAAAACTTTATTGAACAACATATTCACCATTTTTTCCCACTATCTTCTGCCATTTTAAAGGCAACTTCATAATTCCATCTTCCCAAAACTTTTAATCTTTTTTTAAGATAAAATATTTTAATTTTTATTGAGGTACAGTTAATTAACAATAATATTAGTTTTCAGATATGCAGCATAGTGATTCAATATTTTTATAGATTATATCCCACTTAAAGTTAAGCTTATTTATTTTATACACACTAGCTTTTTAAATTTGGTTTTAATGGGCAGATAATTGCTTTACATGTTATGTTGGTTTCTGCCATACAACAACATGAATCAGCCATAGGTATACACATTTTCCTCCCTCTTGAACCTCCCTCCCATCTCTCACCCACTCCTACTCCTCTAGGTTGTCACAGAGGACAGGGTTGAGCTCCCTGTGTAATATAGCAACTTCCCACCAGCTATCTATTTTGCATATGGTCATATACAGGTTTCAGTGCTCCTCTTTCAATTTGTCCCACTCTCTCCTTCCAGGGCTGTGTCCACAAGTCTGTTCTCTACGCTGAATCTGTATTCCTGGCCACAGATAGCTTCATCAGTACCATTTTTCTAGATTCCATACATATATTTGTTAATATATGATACTTATTTTTCTCTTTCTGACTCACTTCAGTCTGTATTACAGGCTCTAGTTTCATCCACCTTAGTTCAGTTGACTCAAATCCATTCCTTTTCATGGCTGAGCAATATTCCATTATATATATACGTACCACATCTTCTTTGTCCATTCATCTGTTGATGGACGTCTAGGTTCAGTGTTGCTTTAAATGAAAATAGCAAAGTTGAAAAGAGACTAGACTTCTAATAGGGCATGGAGCTTACAGAGCACAGCGCAGCCCCAATTTTGGCCACCCAGCTCTCCTATCCTCCAAGACTCTGGCCTGGAAATTTTGTGAAGTGCATATATACACCACTGTGCCTGCCAGCCCTGAGCGAGGGTGTGCTCAACACATTCCGGAAGGCAGCTTGGCACATCACATGTCCCCATGGCTACCTTCAGAATTTCCTGTTACAGGCAAGTCTCCCAGGGAGATGACAGAAGAAGCAAAATGGAGAAAAATTTTAAATAACCAAGTTACTTTATTAACAAGGTGTTGGCTAAGAAATTATTCAATATAAATAATTACAGAATAACATTCTTTAAAAGTTTTAATGAATATGATAGGTTAATAAGTAGCATGTTATTGGAGATAAAATTTACATTTCTTCCTCTATTAGTCATGTTAAATATTTTCAGGTGCTAATTGGCAGTTTGTACTTCTTTGGTTTTACTGTGTTATTAAAGCTCTTCCTTCTTTTTTTAAAATCATTCACTGTATATGTTCAAAATTAAAGAAAAACTATAATCAGAAAAAGCACATTCTTGAACACCATGAAAAGTCCACAAATAATATTTCAAGAAAATTCAAGAGATTGGTTTGTTATTTGTGGAAGTTTTCTTTATAATTAAATAGTGGACGTTGTGGCTAGAAACATGAACTAGGAACAAGTTTGCAATATGCCTTGAATCCCAAACAGAGCAAATTGAATTTAATTCTGTGGATCATAGAGACCACTGGAAATCTTGAGCAGAAACGGACAGACATAAATGCAGTCTCTTAAGTATTATCATTTACTTTGTAAGGAAAATGGTGTGGAGCTGGTTCATAACTCTGTCTCCTGTCTCAGGCCACCAGGTGACAGTCTGCTGTTATCTCCTTTATACCCACCTTGGTGTGAAAAAGACAACACGTGTAATCAAGAGTGATGGGCTGACACCAAGCTAAAGAAAACTTTAGACTCTGGGTTAGAAATTTTGCCTCAAGTGAGAGTACTAAAATGAGAAATAGTTTTTAAAAAAGTGATTAAGTGAGGTGTTGGAGTAATTTAAAATGAGATGGGTCAAATCCTGCTAATAATAAACTTTGGAGAGTAACTGGGATGAGCAGCTGAAATTAGATGGCTTTTGGGTTTTTTCTACCTAATTTCTGAGATTAATCTGCCATTAAAAAAGAATTATGTCTCTTCTCCTAAAAAATGGTATAAATTTGAAATACCTATGATTAACTTTTAGTCTCTGATCTTGATTTTTTTATTCTTGACCCAAAAGTACAGAGCACAGAGGGAGCCTTTGTTTTCCTGTTTGCAGCCCTGAACAGGGAGATCTTAGATGTATCAGTGTCCAGTTGGGGGAGCGTGATCCTGGGGGCGCTTCTCACCTCCTTGCTGGACCCTCAGTAGACACGTGTATCGTGGGAATTCCACCTTTTCAGGGAAGCCACATGTAAGTCGTCAGTGGCTAAGGGAGCCAGGGTCCTGACATGAGGAAGGGGCACAGGCTGGATCGTGGTAGCAGAGGTGAATCCAGTATAGTCCAGTAAAGACCTGGAGAAAGAGGCATATTTTTTTCTTCCTCCTGGTTCCAAATAGGAAAAGGAGTACGTCAAGGCTGTTCATTGTCACTCTGTTTATTTAAATTATATTCAGAGTACATCATGAGAAACGCTGGGCTGGAGGAAGCACAAGCTGGAATCAAGATTGCTGAGAGAAATATCAATAACCTCAGATATGCAGATAACACCACCCTTATGGCAGAAAGTGAAGAAGAACTAAAGAGCCTCTTGATGAAAGTGAAAGAGGAGAGTTAAAAAGTTGGCTTAAAACTCAACATTCAGAAAACTAAGATCATGGCATCCAGTCCCATCGCTTCATGGCAAATAGATGGTGAAACAGTGGCTGATTTTATTTTTGGGGGCTCTAAAATCACTGCAGATGGTGATTGCAGCCATGAAATTAAAAGATGCTTACTCCTTGGAAGAAAAGTTATGAACAACCTAGACAGCATATTAAAAAGCAGAGACATTACTTTGCCAACAAAGATCCATCCAGTGAAGGCTGTGGTTTTTCCAGTAGTCATGTATGGATATTAGAGTTAGGCTATAAAGAAAGCTGATCAGAGAAGAATCGATACTTTTGAACTGTGGTGTTGGAGAAGACTCTTGAGAGTCCCTTGGACTGCAGGAAGATCCAACCAGTCTATCCTAAAGGGGATCAGTTGTGGGTATTCATTGGAAGGACTGATGTTGAAGCTGAAACTCCAATACTTTGGCCACCTCATGCAAAGAGCTGACTCATTTGAACAGACCCTGATGTTGGGAAAGATTGAGGGCAGGAAGAGAAGGGGACAACAGAGGATGAGATGGTTGGATGGCATCACCTACTCAATGGACCTGAGTTTGGCTAAACTCTGGGAGTTGGTTATAGACAGAATCCTTCATGGGATCGCAAAGAGTCAGACACGACTGAGCGACTGAACTGAATTGAACTGAAGAAACTTCCATACTGTTCTCCGTAGTGGCTGCACCAATTTACATTCCTAACTAGAGTGCAGGAGGGCTCCCGATCCTCTGCACCCTCTCCAACATTTATCATTTGTAGGCTTTTGATGATGACCATTCTTACTGGTGTGAGATGTTGTCTCGTTGGCCATCTTCTGATCTCCTACCCCAACTCACTGAACTCCATCACTCTGGCCTCTGTGCAGTTTCCTAAAATATACTAAGCTCTTTCCTACTTAAATACCTTTGATCTTGCTTTTATCTTTTTCTAGAAAACATTCTTCCTCTGTCCAGGAGGCTTACCTGCTCCTGTTCTCCTCTGTTTAAATGTCACCAGGAGAGAGACATGTCCTAACCACCACACATAGAGAGCTTGCCCCTGGATCCCAGCAGCCCTGGTTTGCCAGGTTCCAAGCTTTTCTAGAGCACTTACAATCATTTCACTGATTGTACACTTTTAACCTTTTTGTTTGCTGAGTATGTCTTTCCTCCTTGGGTCCATCTCCTCTGTGTAAAACATTAGCTCTCTGAAGTCAGGGATTTCATTAGTTCCTAGGGCAGTGCCTGGTGCTAGGTAGGCAGCCTGTATGCATTTGTTGAAAAGACATGTGAATTCACTTTTATTTCCTTTAAATAATATCAGATAACAATTTTGTGAGCAAAAGATGTGAAAAAATAAATTTACTAGAAATCTGACTTTAATAATGAGAGGAGTCTCCATCTTTATGGCAGAAAGTGAAGAGGAACTAAAAAGCCTGTTGATGAAAGTGAAAGAGAAGAGTGAAAAGTTGGCTTAAAGCTCAACATTCGGAAAACTAGGATCATGGCATCTGGTCCCACCACTTCATGGGAAATAGATGGGAAAATAGTGGAAAAAGTGTCAGACTTTATTTTTGGGGGGCTCCAAAATCACTGCAGATGGTGACTGCAGCCATGAAACCAAAAGACGCCTACTCCTTGGAAGTAAAGTTATGGCCAACCTGGATAGCATATTGAAAAGCAGAAACATTACTTTGCCAACAAAGCTCCATCTAGTCAAGACTGTGGTTTTTCCAGTAGTCATGTATGGATATGAGAGCTGGATGGTGAAGAAAGCTGAGCACTGAAGAATTGATGCTTTTCATCTGTGGTGTTGGAGAAGACTCTTGAGAGTCCCTTAGATGGCAAGAAGATCCAACCAGTCCATCCTAAAGGAGATCAGTCCTGGGTGTTCATTTGGAAGGACTGATGCTGAAGCTGAAACTCCAATACTTTGGCCACCTCATGCGAAGAGTTGACTCATTGGAAAAGACCCTGATGCTGGGAAGGATTGGGGGCAGGAGGAGAAGGGGACCACAGAGGATGAGATGGCTGGATGGCATCACCGACTCAATGGACGTGGGTTTGGGTGGACTCTGGGAGTTGGTGATGGACAGGGAGGCCTGGCATGCTGCGATTCATGGGGTCGCAAAGAGTCAGACATGACCAAACGACCGAACTGAACTGAACTGAACCGAACTCCTCCTTGTGTACTCTTTCCTCTCTGAATTCAGACTCCTGGTTTACCTTATGCCTTTGTTCCTTGGGTTTGTCTGATTGCAAGTCAAGATCATACCTTTGAGGTGATGAATAATAAAATGCAAATATGAGTCTTGCATATTTTAAATCCATTTACTTTTCAGTTCCCTATGTAAGTAAAGGAACTTGTAGATTTGTTTATTGATCTTAAATACAAGGTTACCTTGCAAAGGTTGAAAAAACATTTATAATTTCAGTAGACTAAAATTCAAAAGCCAAACTTGAATCACATATACTGTAATATAGCTCTAAACTCAATGGATTAACTTGAAACATATAGCTATACTAATTTCAATGTAAAATAAATGATTTCTTACCTCTAAAATTAAGAGCAATCAAGTTTTGTACCAAATTAGTGTTAGACTATTTTGAAAATAAGCAGCTGAATTGCATTAACATTGTTATTTTTAACTTTATGATTCTTTTTTACAACTAGCTTCGGTGTATATACGAGCTAAGGACAGACCATCGCCTTGTAGCACTTACTGGAAGATTGTTCTGTCGCTGCCCCAGAGGGTGTGACTAGCTCGATGTGTTACAGGTTTCATCCTCTTAGGAGAATGCTTCTTACTTTCAAGTTATAATTGACATATTCTCTAATGACACTTTTCTATGTAAGACAAGCTAATCTTCCCAAATCCTCATATCCACTGGTGATGAGATACAAAGAGGAATTTAGTGACTAGATAAAACGGTAATTTAAAAACAGCATTGCACTCATAATGTAATGTAGCCACTTACTACTTTTGCCCCACAGGTTTATTTGCTTTTCAAGAGAGGGAAAAAAAATCTTTTTCTCAAGAATTTGACAGCAATGAGAAGTTCATTATGTGGCCAATTATGGTTGATAAGTTGACAGTTTTGAAACAGTTCCAGAAAAATCTGTCACTTGCTCACCACAGACAAGCTCTGTTTAAGAAGCCCCTTTAGCATAGGTTAAACTACTCTGTTAATCCTGAAGTGTTTGACCTCTTTTCTAGTACCCTGCAGGAGAAAGCATTAATATTTTACCAACAGTGAGGAAACCTTGCTGAGGGTGAAAATATTCTTTTTTCCCCCAGTTAGCTGTCTGTTCAGCTGGCTCATGGTTGAAATAGTCTAGTTTAGATTTAAAACTATGCAAAAGGAATAATTAGTTTTCCTTGGTTCCATACTTTCCTGCACTTCATAAATTCCTTGTGAAGACTATTAAATACATTTTGATATTTTCTCTAAAGAGTCAAAAAGACTTTCAGTGTTGTCTGATCTTCAAAATATCTTCAACTGGAATTACTTCAGCAGTTTATTGGTTTTCCTGTATGTGAGATATAGTATAAGGTTTCAGGAGCATATGAAAACATATATTACAGTTAAGGAAAAATAATATTATGAGCACTTATGTTCCCAACACCTGGGCTAAGAAATAGAACTTGACCTCACCTGAGCAGCCCATTAAATCTCCCTTGCTCTTCCCCAGAGTAAAGCCCTTTTTGTCTTATAGTGATCATTCCTTTGCTTTCCATGTTAGTCTTTGCCATCTTTATAAATCTCTATTCAGTCCTAACCAAGTATTATTTGAATCTGTATATTTTTAAACATTATATAGAAATCATAGTGCATGTCTTCTTATAAATCACTTCGTTGACCACTAGTCTTTTAGTTTAATCCACGTGAATGCTTAAGGCTGTTATCAAATTTATTCACTGCTGTGTAGTATTTCATTGAATACATGGATGCCATATTATTTACTTCAGTTTTGGTTGTCTTTTCAGTTGTTTCCAGTTTTTGCCATTCTGACTCACATTGTCATAAAAATACCTATCATGTCTTCATGGGTACAGTGTGCACCATTTCCCTAGGGCCTCTACCTAGGAGGTGAGATGCTAAACTGTGGACTGTGGACATGTCCAGCTCTCCTTTATAATGCAAACATTTCTCAGAGTGGTTGGACTGCTCTACACACCCAGCAGGAGCAGCATATGAAAGTTGTAGCTGTTTCACACAACGTTAACTGGATTTTTTTTTTACAGTCAGTATAAAATAATCAGTGATTATTGTTTTATTTTGCATTTTCTTTATTTCTATCAAAGTGAATGAATCCTCTTATGCATCTAAGTCATTCCTTTTTCCTATTAGTACTTGTTAATATCTTTTGTCTGCCTACTTTGTGAAACCATTTTAAATATGTTCTGTAAACTTTTACAGTCCTAGTAATTTTTATTAGATTTTGGATCTATATATTTCTTTCTGTATTTCTACCACATTTTTTGTTTTTATTAAAACATAACTGATTCTACATACATATATATATAGCATCTCTATATAAAAATTATATATATATAAAATATATAAAACAGAGTTCAGCTGGGTTTGTTTTTTAATCTTATCCAAATTTTTTTTAAGTTCATTTACCTTTTAAAACATTTGTTAAAATAATTTTTAGCAGTTGTGTTTCAGAGAGAATTTGAGATGATGCATAGACTTCCCATATACATTCTGTCCCACAAATGCCTAGTCTCCCCCATTATCAGCATTGCCACCGGATGGTACATTTGTTATGGTGGTGAACTGACACTGATACATCCTCATCCAAAGTCCAGAGTTTACATTAGGGCTCACCTGGTGCTGTATATTTCATGGGTTTGGACAAATGTGTAATGCCCCAATCCTCATCGCTGTAGTATCATATAGAATATTTTCACTGCCCTGAAAATCCTTTCTGCTCTGCCTGTTCAGCTTTCCCTCCCTCCAGTTCCTGACAATCAGTGATGTTTCTGCTGCAGTCATAGTTTTGTCTTTGCCAGAATCTCATATAGCTGGAATGATATACTTTATGTAGCTTTTTTGGATTGGCTTCTTTCACTCAACAATATACATTTATAGTGCCTCTATACCTTTTCATGGCTAGAGAGCTCATTTCTTTTTAGCACTGAGTAGTATTCATTGTCTGGCTGTACCTCAGCTTATTTATCCACTTACCTACTGAAGGACATTTTGGTTGCATTCAAGTTTTGACAGTTATTTGTAAAATTTCTGTACACATTAGTGTCTGAGTCTTTGTTGGGGACATAAATTTTCAACTGCTATGGATAAATACCAAGAACTGCAATTTCTGGATCATATGGTAATAATATGTTTAGTTTTGTAGGAAACTGCTGGAGTGTCTCAAAGTGTCTGTACCATTTTGCATTCCCACCAGCCATGAACAAGACGTTCATATCCTTGCCAGCATTTGGGGTCAGTGTTCATTTGGCCATTCTAATGGGCATGTAGGGGTATCACGTTGTTTTAATTTGCATTTCCCTGATGATATATAATGTGGAGCATCTTTTCATATGCTTATTTCCATTCCATATCTTCTTTGTTGAGATGTCTGTTCAGATCTGTGGTTCATTTTTTTAAGGGCTTCCCACATGGCTTAGCGGTAAAGAATCCACATGCCAATGCAAGAGACACAAGGTGTGGGTTCAGCCCCTGGATTGGGAAGATCTCCTGGAGAAGAAAATGGCAACCCACTCCAGTGTTCTTGGCTGGAAAATTCCATGGACAAGGGAGCCTGGTGGGCTGTTGTCCATGGGGCCTTAAAGAGTCAGGCAAGACTTAACACAAGCAATAGTTGCTGGGCAATATTATGTAAGTTATGGGTATACAGTATAGTGATTCACAATTTTTAAAGGTTGTAGTCCATTTATAGTTATTATAGAATATTGGCTATACTCCCTGTATTGTACCGTACATCTTTGTAGCTCATTTCAGACCTAATACTTTGTACCTCTTATTTCCTACCCTTATCTTGTCCCTCCCTGCTTACGTCTCCCCCTTGATGACCACTGGTCTCTTATCTTCTGATGTTTGCACTCACTGCTGCAAATTTCCCTCTGAAAACTTATTTCACTACATCCCACAAATTTTGATAAGTTGTCTTTACTGTTTCATTTAGTTCAAATATTTCACAGTTCCTCTGAGAGTGGATTTACTTGACCCCAGTGTATTTAGAAGTGTGTTGCCTACTCTCCATGTGCTTGGGGTGTTCTAGTTTTCTTTCGGCTATTGATTTCTAGTTTAATTTCATTGGGATCTGAGAGCAAGCACTTTATGAGTTGTATTTTTTAACCTGTGAAGTTGTGTTTTATGGTCTAGAATGTTGTCCGTCTCGCTCAATTTTCATGTGAGCTTGAGAATAATGTATAACTTGTATGAAACAGTCTGTAGATGTTGATTATGTGCAGTTGACTGATCGTGTGGTTGAATTAATCTCTGTCCTTACTGATTCTCTGCCTGTTGGATCTATTCATTTCTCACAGAAAGGTGGTGAGGTCTCCAAAGATCACTGAAGAGTCCTTTCTTTCTCCTTGCAGCACTATTGGTTTTGTTTGATGCTCTGTTGCTAAGCACATACATATTAAGGATTGTTATGTTTTCTTGGAGGATTAACCTGTTTCATCATCATGTAGTAAGCTTCTTTTTGAGAGAAGTTATTTATGTATGTGTTTTTGGCTGTGCTGAGTCTTGGTTGCTGCATGCTTCCTCTGGTTGCGGTGAGCCGGGGCTACGCTCTCGCTGCAGTGGGCTTCTCATTGAGGTGTGGCGTGGCTTCTCTTGTTGGGAAGGCTGGGGAGCATGAGCACGAGGTGCCAGAGCTTCAGTAGCTGCAGCACCTGGACTCCAGAGCACGGACTCTGTACTTGTGGCTCTTGGGCTTAATTGCTCCATGGCATGTGGGATCCTCCCAGATCAGGGATAGAACCCGTGCATTCTGCCATGGCAAGCGGATTCTTTGCCACTGAGCCACCAGGGAAGCCATGGAAAGCCCTTCTTTATTTGTGATAATTTCCTTGCTTTGAAATCTTTTCTGTCTGAAATTCTCTCTTTTGATTAGTGTTATCATTGTATAGTTTTCTCCACTTGTTCACTTTTAATTCGTATGTGTTTTTGTTTAAAGTGGGTTTCTTGTAGACAACATGTAGTTGAGTCTTGCTTTCTGGCCTACTCTGACAATCTGTCTTTTAACTGGTGCAGTTGTATAACTGATGTTCAAAGTGAAGTGAAGTGAAGTCACTCAGTCGTGTTTGACTCTTTGGGACTCCATGGACTGTAGCCTACCAGGCTCCTCCCACATGATGTTCCAGGCAAGACTACTGGAGTGGGTTGCCATTTCCTTCTCTAAAGGATCTTCCCCACCCAGTGATTGAACCCAGGTCTCTCACATTGTAGGCAGATACTTTACCGTCTGAGCCACCAGGGAAGTCTTAATGTTCAAAGTGATTATTGATATAACTGGGTTAATATGTACAATATCATTGTTTTCTATATGTAGCTCTTGTTCTTTCTTCCTATTTTCCCCATTTTTTCTGCTGTTTATACTTTTAATTGAATATTTTATATGATTCTATATTCTCTCCTTTCCTAGAATATCAGTTATACTTCTTTGTGTTTTTGCTGGTTTATTTGAGTTTTACAGTATTTAGTGATTGTGCTAGTGTTTGCCAGTAATCCAAGTCCACTTTCTGATGACACTACATCACCAGTAGTGTAAGAACTTTGTAATAACAAAGTAATACTAATTCTTCTTTCTTGTTTCTTGTATTATTGATGTTATTCCTTTTATTTGTATATGAGCATACATAATCATGAATATGTATATATAAAAGCATATGTAATCAGATACAACATTCCTATTATTATTTTTAACAATCTGTTATCTGTTAGATTGATTAAGAATAAAAAAAATAAAAGCAATTACTTTCTCTTCACCTATTCCTTCTTTAAAGCTTATGTTTTATGCAGATCTACATTTCTGACCTATATTATTCTGAGTATATGTATTAATATATGTATTTTTTACTTATCTTAGTATCTTCTAGCATTTCTTACAAGGTAGGTGTACTGGCAACACATTCTCTAATTTTTGTTTGTCTAGAAGGACTCTTTCTTTACTTTTGAAGGTTTATTTTGCAGAATATGATATTCTGGATTAGTTGTTTTATTTCTTTTATTCCAGAAGTTTAAACGTTCCCCCCACCCCCGCCCGACTCTCTTCTTACTTGCATGACTTCTGAATAGCTGTATAGTGCTTATTTTTGTTATTCTAAAGTTACGATGTTTTTCCCCTTTTTCCCTCTAACTTCTTCCAGGATTTTTTCTTTATCTTTGATCTTCTATAATTTGAAAATGATAATTCTTGGTTATCTTACTTGTTATCCTCTGAAGTTCCTGAATTGTGCTTGGTGTCTGAAAGGATGGCTGGACTGGCCCTCTCCTGTGGTTAGGCTTCCCCAGTGGCTCAGACAGTAAAGAGCCCTTCTGCCAATGCAGGAGACTGAGGTTTGATCCCTGGGTCAGGAAGATCCCCTAGAGGAGAAAATGGCAAAGCACTCCAATATTCTTGCCTGGAGAATCCCCATAGACTGAGGGTCAGACACAGCTGAGCGACTGAGCATGCACGCAGGTCAGTTAGGCACTATATTGCCCTCAGCTGGGTAGGCTCAGGTTAACTAGTTTCACCTGAGGGCTCATCCTATTAAGAGGAGGAGAGCTCTGCTGTCTTCCAAAACGGTTGCTGGTGGAAGGGTCCTCCTTTTTGTTTTATTCAGGCCTTCAGCTGACTGGAAGAAGCCCACCCATATGGATGAGGACAACCCACTTCTCTCTGTGCACCCATTTAATCTCTTCCAGCACACCACTCACAGACACACCAGCACACAGCTTGACACAGATCTGGGCATCCTCTGGCCAAGGCGACAGGTAAAAATTACCGCCACATCTTTACATTTAATCAATTTTGGAAATAAGGGATGTAGTTTCCTTGAAAATGGATCTGTGGAAATACTCTGAAAACTGAGGCAAAGGAGGAAGTATGAATATCCCCGATCCAGGAATGCTTGAAACATAATTCTTAAACTTGTTTTTACTCTAACTCAGGAATGAATTAGGCTGAAAACCCGTGTTGGGTGGCTAGTGGTTTCACATTCTTGAGGGAAGGTTTCCCCCTTCCATTGAGTATGAAGCTTGGTTTCATGCTTTATTATAAAATTACAGTTTATTATAGACTTCTTGGGGGAGGGGGCAGATTTGATGATAGTTATCCCTTTCACCATGGCGATTATTTATCTTCTTATAGACTCTCACAAAGTGGATGGTAATGCTGCATTTACTTTTCTGTCCTTGAGTCATGGAATATCAGAAAATCTATTTTTAAAGTTCACTGGGAGTTGGAAAATGCCTGGAAAAGTTAGAGCCACTTCAGGCACTCCACTCCTTCTCTGGAGCTGTCTTCACATATTTCCTGACCTCTTCACTGTATTACCGTCTCATGCAAACTTTCATGCTTTTCATAATTCAATCCCACACATTTAATTTCATGAAAGTAAATCTTATATTGCTATAAATGAGGCTCTTCAGTGTCTAATTTTAAATATTATATTTATCCTTGATCTGTGTGTTACTTGGGATGTTTTAGTATAGGTAATATATTTTAAGAGTTTATCTTACAAATCCAAACATCATTTATTAATATTAAAAGTGAAAGAAAGTTAAAAATATTCACAAAATTCAAAGAAATCATAAATCAGAAAAGTTTTATTTTCTTTTGAAATTTCTGAAATGTTTCCTACATTACAGAAATACCTGCCCTGCAAATAGTTTTATCTGTACCATTTTTCTAGATTCCATATATGTGTTTCTCTTGACTAATATCTAAAGGAGTTTCCTTGATGAAGGCAATGGCACCCCACTCCGGAACTCTTGTGTGAAAAATCCCATGGCCAGAGGAGCCTGGTAGGCTGTAGTCCATGGGGTTGCTAAGAGTTGGGCACGACTGAGCGACTTCACTTTCACTTTTCACTTTCATGCATTGGAGAAGAAAATGGCAACCCACTCCAGTGTTCTTGCCTGGAGAATCCCAGGGATGGGGGAGCCTGGTGGGCTGCCATCTATAGGGTCACACAAAGTAGGACACGACTGAAGCAACTTAGCAGCAGCAGCAGCAAAGGGGTTTCCTTATTTAGGAGTTGTTTGAACTCTGAAACCATATGTAGAATGCAAAGTAAATAGATTTAAGCAATGTTTAAGCACAAGGCAATTAATATAAATAACATGCAAATGGCTCCAATGTGGTTTAGGTCTTTAATTCTTTGTTATTCTTGTTCAGTCTCATCCCACTCTTTGCAACCCCATGGTCTGCAACATGCCAGACTTCCCTGTTACTCACCATTTTCCAGAGCTTGCTCAAACTCACATCCATTGAGTTGGTGATGCCATCCAACCATCTCATCCTCCGTCGTCCCCTTCTCCTGCCTTCAATCTTTCCCAGCATCAGGATCTTTTCCAATGAGTTGGCTGTTCACATCATGTGGCCAAAGGACTTCAGCATCAGTCCTTCCAACGAATATTCACAGTTGATTTCCCTTAGGATTGACTGGTTTGGTCTCTGCTGTCCAAGAGACTCTCAAGAGTCTTCTCCAGCACCATGGTTCAGCCTTCTTTGGTGCTCAGCCTTCTTTATGGTTCAACTTTCACATCGTTAATTCTAGTCTGTATTGTGCAAACCTGGAGAAGCACTGTAGTCAGGCAAATGCATTCTGTATTTTTCTTTCACTTCAAGCCAATTCTGTGCCATTCTCTGGCTTCTACATGGCTGGTGTGGGCTTTATTTTAGTTTTCATTCATTGCATGTTACTTAGAAAGAACTTGGGTGAGACTGTCTGCTTCAAGTAAGGGTTTTGTTACACCAGAGATAGTGATCTGGCTGTCACATGTTTACCTCTTCTGGAGAATTTATGCATAGATCACATGACTAACCTCATGCACTTTCCCTTCCCTCACTAAGCCTTCTGTAACTGCATGCAAATATTCTGGAATGCATTTTCCCATGCTGATTCAGAAAGTTTTCATTGGTTTCTTGCAGTTTTGGAACTTTTAGATTGAAAATAATCTTATAATGGCTGTTTCCATGTAAAAAAGTAATCTTTATGGTGTCCTCATTTTTGAGGCTGCAGTTCTTTGAAAAGATGAATTAGTTTATTAGACTTCCAAGTGACAGTAGGCTTTCTATGTCATGTGTGAAAAAATAGGGATTGGCATTTCATATTCAGTAACTCTTTAAGTAAACTAATGTTAAACAATTCAGCATCTTCACCTGAAAAATAGTGATTTATAATGTGAAAACATGATTTTATTTTTTCTGTCCCACTGAGAATGTTTGATGGATGTTTGTTTTCAAGAACACCATGAGTAAAATCAGTCTATAATTATCCCAGCTCACCATAGCCCAAGCCTTAGAACAGCTTCTTGGAGTTAAACTCCTGATTCATGCTATTCAATGACTGGCAACTGGAAAGGCTGCACTTTTGCTCTCTCATTTCTACCTTATCAGAAAGAGTTCTTTGCCAACAGCAGAAACTTTGACTGATGAAGCAGGAAATGAGCTGGTTGTCAGGGTGGCGGACAGCTCTCAGATGGCCTGGAAGCCTGGAGAACACAGAAACTCGTCAGGACCCGTCATGCCCACAGCACACAGGCAGCTGGACTTGCACAGCGGCCGCTGGTCTCATGCCCAGGGCACACTCCAGTTTGCACTACTGACCTCTCAATTTTGCCTTGGCTGCCAGGAACCACCTCCCCAAGCCTTGCTTTTAAGGCACCCTTGGTTTTATTAGGAAGGTATCACTTAAACGTGTGAACAATAAGAGGTGTTGACCGATGGGTTTATTCAGAATCAGCAGAGAACTGGAGTTTGGGGCTCTGCAGCCATGGTGAGCTCCGTGCAAGTCTCCCTACAGCAGAGCGAAGGAGAACTTTTATAGGGAGGAAGAGGGAGTTGGAAGGGCCATAGTAAACAGAGTCCATGGCCTTTCAGGTCTGAGTCCTTGCCAGGAAAGAAGAGGAGTCATTTTTCCCTTCCTCTTGGGCTCTGTGGTGTTACAGGGAGTGAGCACTCCCCCTGCTGGTCTCACAACTATTTAATTGAGGTTTGTTTTATTTATTTATTTATTTTTATTGGTTTTGCCATAAAATGACATGAAACCGCCATGGGTCTACATATGCTCCCCCTCCAGAAACTTGAGATAAAATATGCCAAATAATAAAATAAATGTTTGGACAATATTGGGTTCAATCCCTGGGTCGAGAAGATCACCTGGAGAAGAGAATGGCAACCCACTCCATTATTCTTGCCTGGAAAAATTTCATGGACAGAGGAGCCTATGGCTACAATGCACTGGGTTGCAAGGAATAGAACGTGGCTGAGAGACTAACACTTTCATTTTGGACAATATGATAGATTACAAAGAGATTCTTTATGCTTAAATTATTTTTATTGAGAGAAATTCATGAAGCATTCGTTTGATGGTTTTGGTTATTTATTTCATGATGCCTGCTCATCAGCTACTTTTAAATTTGAATTAAGAAAGCACTATGACCTCGATTATAACAGAATTAGTTATTTATGCAGAGTGGCAATGCTTTTGTATTTTCATGATAAATCCTTTTTTCTGTAGATTTATATCTTGTGATGTTAATTTGTATGAGGATGAAAGTTTGCATTAAAAGTGGCTCAGATCATATGAAAATTTCTTTCTAAAAAATGTAAATCAGTATTTGTAAGAGATCAATCAACTAAATGATAATTTACCAAAAAATACTCTTTAAACTAAAAAAGCAAATTTATCCTAAACAGCAAACCTTTACTAGCAGTTACCCTTTTCTTCAGAATAGTTCCTATGGGCATTTGAAAGTATTAACACGATAGTTATCTTATAGTGAAGCACAACTGTTTCTGTCGATTGAACATTTCCCCCAATTATCCCAGAAATGAACTGGCCAGTTGTTTATTCTTATCTCTTTATTTTAGGTGTGTATTTATTAGGTAATGCATTTAGATAAAATTATGCAAACACCTGTAATAAAGATGTTCATGAAAGTGATAGCTAAGAGAATTGTGTGTATGTGTTTATTTGGATATAATCAACATGTAACATGTAGAAGTTTAAGGTATATATGATTTGATAATTTATATTGCAATATCATTGCCACAGCACTAGCTAACCCTTCTAATCAAGTCACATAATTATCCTTTCTTCTAGTCATGGGAACAGTTAGGATCTATTCTGTAAGTAATTTGAACATTTATAATACAGTTATGTTTTCTGTAGTCATTGTATTGTGTATTAAATTGCCAAGACTCGTTTAGTATAATGATTTCAAGTTCCATCTATGTTATTACAAATGGGAGGATTTTTTTTTTCATGGCTGATTAGAAGTACGTGTGTGTGTGTGTGTGTGTGTGTGTGTAATCTCACATCTTTATTCATCCATTAATTGACACTTATGTTGTTTCCATGTTGTGACTACTGTAAATAATGCTGCAGTGAACATGGAAATGCAGATATCTCCTCTCATTTAATTTCCTTTGGATACATTCCCAGAGATGGAATTGCTGGATCTTTTGCTGATAGTTCTATTTTTAATTTTTTAAGGAATTTCTGTAATGTTTCCATAGTGGTTGGGTGAGTTTACAGTCCTACTAACAATGGAAAAGTCTTCCCTCCCCACCACCCCCTCACCAGCATCCTGGCCAACATTTATTATCTCTCATCTTCTTGATGACATGCTTTCTTAGTGATTAGAGATGATACCGTAGTGTGGTTTAGACTTGCTTGTCCTTGGTGATTAGTGATGTTGAGCACACTTTTTGTAGCTGTTTACCACTTTAATGCCTCCTTTAGAAAAAATTCTATTTAGTTCTGTCATTTTTAATTGGATTTGTTGTTGTTATTGAGTTGTATGAGTTAATACATTTTGGATGTTAACCCTTGACCTGATACAAGGTTTGCAAATACTTTCTTCCATCGGTTGCTCTTACATTAGTTGATTGTTTCTTTGACAATGAGGAAGGTTTGGTGTAATTCTACTAAATGATTTTCTTTTGTTGTTTGTGCTTTTGGTGTCATATCCAAAAAATCATTGCCAAGACTGATACTGAGGATTCTTCTCTGTTTTTTCCCTAGGAGTTTTACATTTTCATGTCTTATGCTTAAGTTTTTGATTCATTTAGGATTAATTTTTGTGAGTGGTATAAGACAGGGTACAATTTCATTTTTTGCCTGTGTTTATCCAGTTTTCCCAACACCATTGGTTGAAGGGACGTTCCTCAATGGATGTCTTGGCTCTTATCAAATATTAGTCAGCCATATATACAGGGGTTTAATTTTGGGTTCTCTACACCCATTGGTCTATGTGTTTATTTTTATGGCTGTACCATACTTCTTAGTTACTATAGTTTTGTAGTATGTGTGTCTATATATATAGACGTATATATACATGTCTATGTGGGCTTCCCTGATAGCTCAGTTGGTAAAGAATCCGCTTGCAGTGTGACAGACCAGGGTTCGATCCCTGGGTTGGAGAAATCCCCTGGAGGAGGGGAAGACTACCCACTCCAGTATTCTGGCCTGGAGAATTCTATGGACTGTATGGTCCATGGGGTCACAAAGAGTTGGATACAACTGAGTGACTTTCACATTCATATGTATTTCTATTAGGAAGTGAGATGCATCCACATTTGTATTTTTTCTCATGATTGCTGTCTATATTCAGGGTATTTTTATGGCTCCAAAAATTTTAGGATTGTTTATTTCTGTAAAGAGTGCCATTGGAATTTTGACTGGGATCGTGGTTGTATGAATATTTAAATGATATTAACTCCTCTAATCCCTAAACATGGAATATCCCTCCATTTGGCTCTGTCTTCTTTGATGTCTTTCAGTAAAGTCTTGTAGTTCTTATTGTACAGATCTTTCAATTCCTTGGTTAAATTGATTTCTAGGTACTGTACTGATTTTGTTATAAATGGGATTATATCCCCATTATAATGGGACAGTTTATCCCCATTATATCCCCATTATAAGTGGGATATTTTATTTTTCTAAATGTTTTATTTTTAGTGTATAGAAACACAACTGATTAGAGTTTTAATGAGGGTTTTTTAAAGACAACTTTTAAAACAGTTTTATATAGTTCTTATTGAAGTATAGTTGTTTGCTGTATTTTTTTTTTTTTTTACAATATTATGTTTCAGATGTTTGGTTCAGTTCAGTTGCTCGGTCATGTCTGACTCTTTGAAACCCCATGGACTGAGCACACCAGGCTTCCCTGTCCATCACCGACTCCCAGAGTTAACTCCAACTCACATTCAGAGAGTCGGTGATACCATCCAACCATCTCATCCTCAGTTGTCCCCTTCTCTTCCCACCTTCAATCTTTCCCAGCATCAGGGTGTTTTCCAATGAGTTAGTTCTTCACATCAGGTGGCCAAAGTATTGGGGTTTCAGCTTCATCAGTCCTTCCAATGAATATTCAGGACTGATTTCCTTTAGGATAGACTGGTTGGATCTCCTTGCAGGCCAAGGGACTCTCAAGAGTCTTCTCCAACACCAGTTCAAAAGCATCAGTTCTTCTATACTAAGCTTTCTTTAAAGTCCAACTCTCACATTCATACATGACTACTGGAAAACCATAGCTTTGACTAGATGGACCTTTGTTGGCAAAATAATGTCTCTGTTCTTTAATAAGCTATCTAGGTTGGTCATAACGTTTGTTCCAAGGGGCAAGTGTCTTTTAATTTCACAGCTGCAGTCACCATCTGCAGTGATTTTGGAGCCCCCCCAAATAAAGACTGTTATTATTTCTACTGTTTCCCCATCTATTTGCCATGAAGTGATAGGACTGGATGCTCTGATTTTAGTTTTCTGAGTGTTGAGCTTTAAGCCAACTTTTTCACTCTCCTCTTTCACTTTCATCAAGAGGCTCTTTAGTTCTTCTTTGCTTTCTGCCATAAGGGTGGTGTCATCTGCATATCTGAGGTTATTGATATGTCTCCCGGCAATCTTATTACAGCTTGTACTTCATCCAGCCCAGCATTTCTCATGATGTACTCTGCATATAAGTTAAATAAGCAGGGTGACAATATACAGCCTTGATGGAATCCTTTCCCTATTTGGAACCAGTCTGTTCTTCCATGTCCAGTTCTAACTGTTGCTTCCTGACCTGCATACAGATTTCTCAGGAGGCAGGTAAAGTGGTCTTCCCACCTCTTGAAGAATTTTCCACAGTTTATTGTGATGCACAAAGTTAAAAGCTTTGGCATAGTCAGTAAAGCAGAAATAGATGTTTTTCTATAACTCTCTTGCTTTTTCTATAATCCAACAGATGTTGGCAATTTAATCTCAGGTTCCTCTGACTTTTCTAAAACCAGTTTGAACATCTGGAAGTTCATGATTCAAGTAATGTTGAAGCCTGGCTTTGAGAATTTTGAACATTACTTTACCAGAGTGTGAGATGAGTGCAATTGTGCAGTAGTTTGAGCACTCTTTGGCATTGCCTTCTTTGGGATTGGGATGAAAACTGACATTTTCCACTCCTGTGGCCATTGCTGAGTTTTCAAAATTTGCTGACTTACTGAGTGCATAACTTTCACAACATCATCATTTAGGATTTGAAATAACTCAACTGCAGTTCCATCATCTGCACTAGCTTTTTTTGTAGTGATGCTTTCTAACGGCCACTTGACTTTGTATTCCAGGGTATCTGGTTCTAGGTGAGTGATCATACCATCTTGATTATCTGGGTCATGCAGATCTTTTTTGTACAGTTCTTCTGTGTATTCTTGCCACCTCTTCTTAATATCTTCTGCTTTTGTTTGGTCCTTACCATTCCCATTCTATATTGAGCTCATCTTTGCATAAAATCTTCCCTTTGGTTCATTTCAGTCACTCAGTTGTGTCCAACTCTTTGTGACGTTATGGAGGCAGCACATGAGGCCTCCCTGTCCATCACCAACTTCTGGAGTTTACCCAAACTCATGTCCATTGAGTTGGTGATGCCATCCAACCATCTCATCCTCTGTTTTCCCCTTCTCCTCCTGCCTTTTATCTTCCCCAGCATCAGGGGATGAGTCAGCTCTTCGCATAAGGTGGCGAAAGTATTGGAGTTTCAGCTTCCACATCAGTTCTTCCAATGAATACTCAGGACTGATCTCTTTTAGGATGGACTGGTAGGACCTCCTTACAGTCTAAGGGACTCTTGAAGAGACCTCTAGCCTTTCTCATTCAATTGTTTTCCTCTCTTTCTTTGCACTGATCACTGAAGAAAGGTTTCTTATCTCTCCTTGCTATTCTTTGGAATTCTGCATTCAAATGGGTGTATCTTCCTTTTTTCCTGTGATTTTCACTTTTTTTTTCACAGCTCTTTGTAAGACCTTCTCAGACAGACATTTTGCTTTTTTGCATTTCTTTTTCTTGAGGATGGTCTTGATCGCTGTCTCCTGTACAATGTCATGAATAGTTCCTCCATCCATAGTTCTTCAGGCTCTCTGTCTATCAGAGCTAATCCCTTGAATCTATTTCTCACTTCTGCTGTATAATCATATTAGATTTAGATCATAACTGAATGGTCTAATGGTTTTCCCTACTTTCTTCAATTTCAGTCTGAATTTGGCAATAAGGAGTTCATGATCCGAGCCACAGTCAGCTCCTGCTCTTGTTTTCGCTGACCATATAGAGTTTCTCCATCTTTGTCTGCAAAGAATATAATTAATCTGATTTCAGTGATGACCATCTGGTGATGTCCATGTGTATACTCTTCTCTTGTGTTGTTGGAAGAGGGTGTTTGCTATGACCAGTGTGTTCTCTTGGCAAAACTCTATTAACCTTTGTCCTACTTCATTCTGTACTCCAAGACCAAATTTGCCTGTTAATTCAGGTGTTTCTTGACTTCCTACTTTTGTATTCCAGTCCTTACAAAACAGTGACTCAGTATTTTTATAGATATGCTTAAAATTATTAAACAACCAATGGATGTATTTCCCTATGCTCTACAATATATTCTTGTTGTGTATATATTTTATACATGGTAGTCTGTATATCTTAATTCCCTACCACAAATTTTTTGCCTCTCTCCCTCCCTCTCCTCTTTGTAATCAGTAGTTTGTTCTCTCTATCTGTGAACTGCTTCTGTTTATATATATATATATATATGTTTTATTGTTTTAGATTCTACATATTAGTGATAATATAGAGTATTTTAATTTTTCTGCATTGTCTTATCTACTTTTAAAACTGTTGTTATTTGCAAATAACTGAGACTTGAATATGTATCCTTTTGGGTAGTCATATGGCTATATTAACTATACTGTAAGTTGAGTTAAGAAGTCAAGACACTGTGTTACTGAAAAGAAGGAAATTTTATAACTGAATTAGCTTACAAAGTAGGTCATGTTTTTTTTTCCCAAATGGACATGTTATTAGTTATATTTACTACAATAGGCTATAGGTTTTTCTATAACTATGAAGAGTTAAGAAAGAAATGATTAACAAATAAAGAGGGGTCTTGTTAGCACTCATGTGTTTAGTGTTCAGAGTTTTATGTGTTTTTAGATGTGCTAAACTGGATAACACTTTCATGAACCTTTTATCCTCTGTTCTGATTTCATGCTTTAAGAAAGTAATAAGTCATGGGTGGGTGTTTGCTTCAGTTCATGGCAGCATTGCTGGACCTAGAAATAAGCCATTCTTCTCATCAAGAATCCATGTCTTCCATGGTTTTTCTGCCTGTATATTGGGTCAGATTAGGAGTATATGTATTTAGGATCTAGTAGAAATGAACTATATAGTTAACTTGGGTTATGCTGACCCTAAATTTAACTTAAGATTTTTATAATTTTATTTATCGCTCAAAATCCTCATTCACTAGTAATTTCACTTGGCAGTATATAATTGACCTCAACTACAAACAATGACTTTGTTATAGGAGTATTTTGATTTGAACATTCTGAGTTTTAAAAGTGTTCATTGGAAAAGATTTTTATTTATTCATTTTTTATTAATTTATATTTTTTACTTTACAATATTGTGTTACTTTTGCAATACATTGACATGAATCCACTATGGGTGTACACGTGTACAAGATTTTTATACAGGACTGAAAGGATTGAGAAAAAAATAAACCATTCCTATTAAGTCTCTCCTCTTTTTATAGTTGCATGTTAAAAAATTGATACAAAGTCAGTTTTGGACAAAGTGATTAGAAAAATACTTTGGTTTGACCAGGTCAATGTCAATTATATGTGATGTTCAGAAATTTCCAGGAAAGCCCAATTATGATAATCTAAGGTTGACTTTATCTGCTGGGATTATAAGAGGGAGCCTCAAAAAAGGGAATATTGGCTCCTTTCTCTTGACATTGCTGACTACAGTCACCTGACTATAACCATGGTAAACGGAGCCCAATCCTGCCAGACCAGCACGGCCTAAGAGACTTTCTGTGGTTGTGGTCACATCCCATACTGCAGGATGTCATACTACTACTCACACATGATAATCGAGCATTTAAAATGTGTATAATGTGATTGAGGAACTGAATTTTAAATTTCTTTTAATTAAAATTCATGTGCATTAATTTTTAACTTTGGTTAATGAAAAATTAACTTTAATACTGACGTGACCTGGCAGCTACAATATAGGGCAACGAAACATGTTTTCCAATGTGTGAAAGCATCTTAATTACCTGAAGTCAAGTGAGGCATTTTTTAAATACGTGGCTTATGGAAGTCCACCTTAAAACTTCTGAATTGTGATCTTTGGGGAAAGAGTCCAGGAATTTGCTGACAAGGACACAGAGCAGTTCGATTATCCAGGAATTTAGGACTCACCTCTGATGCCTACTTACAGGAAGGTTTACCCTGACCTAGAATGGCAGTGGCATCATTCCTCTCTCCAAACCCTTACTTTATGCTCTCCAACCCTGTGCTTAGGTTTTGCTCCCTACCCACTTCTTCCCTCCCCATTCAACTCCTCTCTCTTGCTTGATGTCCTCCCTTTACCCCCCTCCTCCTTCTCTCTCTAAACTCTGTTACTGAAATGGATACGCTGGGACTAAAATGGAGTAGCAATTCATGTTCTTGGATTGTTTTATTTCTATGCTTTTTACTACCATAAACCTGAGATGAAATACCTGAGTACGAAATGGTGTTACTTCTTGGGAATGCAATTAGGAATTAGGAGTGCTTTTAAAAAAAAAAAAAGCTTTCCCATGATTTGTAAATTTTATACATTGAACATAGATTACAAAATTTTATAATAAAAGCCCTATACATTTAATGCTGTACTTAAAATCCATTTTATTTTAACACACAGTATAGATTTTAGTTTTCTCATCATCTCACGCAGGTATGCTGATCTTGTTGATTAAGATGAGAACAACGTACATTGTAAAATTCTTTAAAATTACAAAGGAACAAGTGAATCACAGGTGGCTCCTCAAGTCATTGCAAAGGAACTAAATTAAAGTGTAAGGTCTTTGCATATAATTAACATAAGACTATGGAGAAGTGGTTTTATGGCATGGGGCAAAGAGTGAGGATGGAGAAAATTTGGTAAAAATTAAACTCTAATTGTATTCATGAGGTCCACATTCCAAGAATGGGGTGACTCCTGGGAGCAAATGTATTTTCCTGTGAGTTTTTTAGTCAATTTAAATGCGTGTTGCATTTCCATCTCCTTTATTCACATTTTTACTCAATATTTAACCAGTTACACCTAGACATAATTTCTAATTGCTCTTATGGGGAGACTGGGATCTTTCTCTGAATTTGGACCCCTGGGTGGTTGTCCAGCGATGCCTAATACATACTGTGCTTCTTGGTAGAGAAAGGAGAGGTGGGCTGCACTGGCTGTTTTGAAATACTGCAATTGCTAGAACTACTACTTTTATTTTCTATAAAATTTGCAAACATAGAAATGACAGTATATATGCTTGCTTACATAGCGTGAATGTCATTAAGCAGGTTCAATCACATTTTTATGTATTTTTTTCAAAGTCACTGATTAGGAGTTGTAATAGGGCTGATTGTGTTTAATCTTCAGGATATTTAACTGTCAAGGCCATTTAGGAAGTAGTAATCTAATACCAAGCAACTAGGCAGGGTTTTCTTAGTAGTTTATGATAACACTTGACATTTGCAGATTCCTAGGAAAAAAGAGACTCCATTTCTCATCCATTTCCTTCTGCAAATGTCAAAATGTGTAAATAATTCAGATGGAGATTTAGGGGGTTAAATCTAAAGTATACACAGTAGCCTGAAAGCAGAAAGAAAAAACGTCGACGGTTATGAGCATTAGAATCTGTAATTTTTGGTCCAGGAAGGGAACAGCACTGATTAGAGTCAGGTGGCCAGAATCCAGATCACCTTTTTTGTCCCCTGAACATGTGACGTGACCCTAGCAAAACTTCTGAGCCTCAGTTTATAAGATTAAGTGTCTAGTAACTAGACTGAACTCACACACTCAAATCAGTCCATGCTTTTATACAACTTGCTGTTACACCTCGAGTGATCGTATGTCAGGTATTTTTGTTGTTTGTTCAGCTGACACACAGGATCCCTGAGGATTCAGGGTAGAATACACATCTATAACTTGAATCAGCATGTTTGCTCAAAGACACAGGGAAGCTCATGAATTTATTCTGGTTTAGATATAATCACCCAGTTTGGGAAGCGGGATGATAAGAAATCTCTTCTCATGTTCGGTAGAAACAATAGTGACTCTTATTAGACTCCCTGCCACTGAGCTCTTGAGAGGACAGCCTCAGACACCATCCCCTTGGTTAGGTCTACTGAAAATAAGGGAAATCAATAATGTCTGACCTCACTTGGTTGTCAGCCATACACACTCATCAGAATGCCACCAATTTCTTTTCACAGTTGACTGTAGAAGGTGGCTTTTCTGAAAGATAGCTTAATTTTGGAAAGGTTGTAATATGATTCCTCTAAATTGAAACAGCGTACTTTATACATCAAGTAGTCTTTCTTTGAGTTTAATAGCATTTCTTCTTTTATTGTAAACAATGACATACAGAAAAAGGAATGAAATACATGCAACTTAATAACTGAAGTGAAAACCAATAATCAGAGCTGGAAAAAAGTTAAGACTGTGTCCACACCCCAGAAAGCCCCACCTCTACTGTTAGAGCCCTTCTGTAATAAATACTCTTAACTTTCCTTAGCACTTGGTGTTTTGTGTTTGTGTTCCTGAAAATAGATTGCCCTAATTTTGTATGAATAGATTCAGTAACAAAATCCTGCACTTTAAAAAAAAAAATCTTTTTTCTCAACATTAATGAATTTTCTTTACGTCGTTACATGATGCTATAGCTTATTTGATACCATGCAGTACTCAGTCGATAGAACAGTTTTAATCCATTCTATTGTTGAACATACGTGTTTCAGCTTTGGGCTTTTCAGAGTAGTATATTCTGAACTTTGGTGTTCGTGCTGTGACAGTACAGCGTGTGCATGCTGTATGTAGCGTGTACATCCTTGTACTTGTCTGCATCGGAATGTTAGGAAAGGAATGATTGGATAAGGAGACACAGATAGACCTTGGGAGATGTATCTAAAAAGTCCTTTGGGACTGAGATTCTCTATTTGGGAAGATATTATGTTTTAATTCAGTCACTTTAGCAAGACTGTTAAGGTTTTTCAAGCTCTTTTTTTGTAAGTTTAGTATACATAGTTTCCTCAGAATATGTCCTTTCAATTCACTTTTAATGTTAAAATGCTCTAGTATAAACCTGGCTTTTAGCATCCTCTTATGTAGCATATTCAGTTATGCTCCTTGTTTTCATCTGTGACATTATTAACAGTTTTTGAGTCCTTTCGTTTTGATTTTTTTTCATTTTGAGTGGTTTGTCAAATTTAAAAAGCTCCACAAAGATTTGCTTCTAACTTTGTTAGTCATTCTATTATATATATATTATATAATATTAATATATAATATATACAATATAATATATATTATATATATATAATAGTTGATTTACAGTGTTTCTGGTGTACAGCAAAGTGATTCAGTTTTATATGTGTATGTATATATGTATATGTGTGCATATATATATATATATATATATATATACTTTTTTAGATTCTTTTCCCTTATAGGTTATTACAAAATGTTGAGTATAGTTCCTTATGCTATAAAGTAGGCTGTTGTTGATTATTGTTATTGTTCAGTGGCTATGTCGTGCCCTACTCTTTGCAACCCCATGGACTGCAGCAAGCCAGGTTACCCTGTCAGTCACCAACTCCCAGAGCCTACTCAAACTCATGTCCATCGAGTCAGTGACACCATCCAACCATCTCATCCTAAGTACAGTTAACAGTACTTTATTGTATATTTGAAAGCTGCGAACAGAGAACCTTAAAAGTTCTCATCACAAGAAGAAAAATTGTAACCATATAAGGTGATGGATGTTAACTGGATTTACTGTGGTAATCATTTTGCAGTATGAATATAAAGCAAATCATTATGCTGCACTCCCGAAACCAGCGCAAAGCTTTATGTTAATTATATGTCAATAAACCTGGAGAAGTAATCAAATTCTCAAAACCAAGCCAGACAGCAACATACATGTTTTGGAGGCAGAAGTGAGGCAACTGCTCATTTTGCATCTCCTCTTTGACGCAATGGGCCAGCTCCCAGCCCTGGCGTGAGCAGTGGCTGCCCCCGTGTCTCCGGCTCGTCCCCTCGGCTTCCCGGCCCCTTCGTGGGTGCATGTCTTCAGGTGCACAGCCGGGAGCCCTGGCTTCTCCAGCTCACTCTGCTGACCGAGGCCAGAGTGGAAGAACCACTGGTGTGGGTTTCAGTGTTGTCTCCAGCGTTGTGCTCGTGAGCTACATCTGGTTTTACTTTCTTGCACCTCTCATGCATCTTTCCTTCAAAACTATATCCCTGTGGACATCAAGCTCTAACATCAGGTGTGAGAACAACACAAATCTATAGAGAGCATCACCAGCTTCCATTTGTCTATAAGGTCAAACTTTTTGTCCTCTTTTTTTCTTAAATTCTGTTTTTTTAAATTGAAGTACAGCTGATTAACAATGTTGTGCCAATAAATACTGTACAACAAAGTGACTCAGTTTTACACATATATATTCTTTTTTTAAAATATTATTGTCTGCTATGGTTTACCCCAGGTAATTGGATATAAGTTCCTGTGCTATGTGGTAGGACCTTGTTGGTAAGGGTCAAACTTCATAATATATGGATTCTAGTGGTTCTGTCTTTCTGCCTGGTCTCTGATTTGTACAGAGAGACTATACATTTTTCTTTAAGATTTGCTTTATCTGCAACCCACTGCTTTGTAGCTGATATTTTGTTATATGCTTAATTTTGTTTATAACTCTGTTTTTGATTCATGAATTGATACATATATATTTTCTAACTTTCAAACATGGGATACTTGGCGTTTTGTACTTGATATCGTTTTTTTTTAAAAAAAATACATTGTCAAAAAATATGCTCTGTATGATTTAAACTTTTAAAAGTTGTTTTTTAACTTTATGTCTACTACATGATGACTTTTTGTAAATGTTCCTAGGTGCTTGAGAATAATGTATTCTCTGCTGTAATTTGTGATACAAATTTCTAATATATATAATTAGTAATGTCAATTGTTGAGGTAGTTGTATTAAATCTCCCACTTTTTGTATTTTTATACAGTTACTTAGGTTTCTAACAATTTTTGCTTTGTGTATCTTAGTGCCATTTTATTAATACTTTTTGTGTCACTCCTCTATATTGTAGACATCTACCATTCCTCTTGATGAAAACTCTTCATGTCTTAAAATTGTAACTCCTATTCTACTCTCACTTGACACCATTTTTCTGTGATCTCAGGATCCGTGTAGATCCTCCTAATATTGTGGCCATTCTGGGTGCCCTCTTTCAATGGTCTTCTACATTTACTCAAGGAACTCACTTGTCTTAATCCTTGACTGTGAGCCCTCCAGGATATCAAAAGCAAACACCTCTTTCTTGGCATCTTTTGAGGTCACTTATTGTAACACCACTAATTATCTCTTGCCATCTCTCCTCACCCATATCCAAGTTTCCACTTTCCCTCAAACCCCTCAAGTCTTTCTTCTCACTTAGCTTCTATACGTGCAAAATCACTCTGAACACCACCTGATATATTGTGTCATATTCTCAGTCCCTCTTCCTTCATCTCAATTGCTTGCATAGGTACAATGCTGCTTAAATCCTCCTACTGCTTGCCTGAATGCACTCATCTAAAAATGGTTGGGGGAAAAATAACAGCTATGGTGACTGGTTGCCCTTTAAATCAATGACCATGAACCTCAAATGGACTTTCATTATTGCTCAGAAGCCCTCTATTCCTCTGTATTCATGTTTTCTCTGGGCAAGTTTTTCACTTTTTTCCTCTTCTCAACTCTACTTATTCTCCTCTGTATTTTCTAGGTGATAATCTTGTTCTCTACTTCACCATGAAAATTAAAATACTGAAAAGTAAATTTGCCCCTAATCATTAGTCATTAGCAAGCAGACATCCCAGTTCCTGTGTCCTTTGCTGTGTATTTGGACTTCCCTCATCAAAACCCAATCCTGGCTGAATCTAACACTCCAAGAATTCTGCAGTTGTGCCAGAGCAGATTAATCAACCAGACAGACACACAGCCATGCTCACTAGTCTCACCTAAATTCGTGACCACAAACCAGCTCCAGTAGACTTGGGTGTCTGAGGCTTCTCATGCTTTGGGCTAGTCACATCTCTGTGACTCTATCAGGCTCTGAGCTGCTGAGTTGACACCTTCTTCCTCCTCAGTCTCAGAAAATAGCTCTGTGCTTTTTTTTTTTTTAATTGAAGTATAACTGACATAACATGACATTAGTTTTGGCATTTTGTTTGCATTGTGAAGGGTTTCCCTGGTAGTTCAGCTGGTAAAGAATCTTACCTGCAATGCAGGAGACCCAGGTTTGATTCCTGAATTGGGAAGGTCCCCTGGAGAAAGGATAGGCTACTCACTCCAGTATTCTTGGGCTTCCCTGGTGGCTCAGATGGTAAAGAATCTGATTGCAATGTGGGAGACCTGGGTTCAATCCCTGGGTTGGGATGATGCCCTGGAGGAAGGTGTGGCAATCCACTCCAGTATTCTTGCCTGGAGAATCCTCATTGACAGAGGAAAGTGGCAGGATGTAGTTCATGGGATCACAAAGAGCTGGGCATGACTGAGCTCATACATTGTGAAACAATCACCACAGTAAGTCTAATTACGTTCTGTCACTGTACAAAGTTTTAAAATTTTCTTGTGATATGAAGTTTTAAGATTTAATAGTAGCTTTCAGATTTGCAACATGATATCATTGAAAGCAGTCATCATGCTGTATTTATATTACCATAATTTTATTCTATTTATAACTGGGAATTTGTACCTCTTGGTGTGCTTTACCCATTTTGCCCACTGACTCACCTCCTCTCCAGTAACCACCAGCCTGTTCTCCAGACCTATGGGTTTTATTTTTTAGATTCCACATATAAATGAAATCGTATGGAATTTGTCTCTGACTTACTTCATTTAGCATAATGTTTTCAAAGTCCATCCATGTTGCTGCAAATAGGAACATTTCATTTTTTATGGATGGTTAATATTCCATTGTAGATATATATTTATATATATGGAATATATATATTCCATAAATATATATCTTCTTTCTCTATTCATCCATTGATGGACACTTAGGTTGTTTCCATATCTTGGTTATTGTCAATAATGTTGCAGTGAACAAGGGATGCACATATGAATTTTCTGAATAAGTGTTTTTGTGTTTTCTTCAGTTAAATATCCAGAAGTAGAATTGCTGAATCATATGGTAGTTCTCTTTGTAACTTTTTTCAGGAACCTCCATACTGTTCTCCTCATTAGGCACTGTACTAATTTACATTCTTACCAATAGCATATGAGGGTTCCTTTTTCTCCACATCTCTGCCAACACTTGTTATTTCTTGTCCTTTTGATAATAACCATTCTTAGAGGTGTGAGGTAATATTTTGCTGTGGCTTTGATTTGCATTTTCCTGATAATGGTGTTGAGCATCTTTTCATATGCCCATTGACCATTTGGATGTCTTCTTTGGAAAAATGTCTATTCAGATCCTCTGCCCATTTTTTTTATTGAATTTTTTTTTATAATTGAGTTGTATGAATTCTTTATACAGTTGACCCTTGACAACTCAAGTCGAGGTACCAATCCTCCATGTAGTTGTAAACTGGCACATAACTTTAGAGTTGGCCCTTTATATCCACAATTCCCCATCTTCAGATTCAATCAACTGTATATTGTGTATTCCTATAGTAAGTATTGGTTGAAAAAAAACCCATGTAAAAGTAGACCTGTGAAGTTCAAACCCATGTTGTTCAAGTGCCAAAGATATATTTTGGATATTAGCCCTTTGCTGGATATATGACTTGCAAATATCACCTCCCATTCAGTAGATTACCTTTTAATTTTGCTGACTGTTTCATTTGCTGTGGAGAGGTCTTTAGTTTGATATAGTCACATTAGTTTATTTTTCCTTTTGCTGCCATTGCTTTTAGAGTCAACTCCAAAAAATTGCCAGATTCATGTCAAGGAGCTTCCAAGTTATGTTTTCTTGTAGGAGTTTAATGGTCTCTGGTCTTATATTCAAGTCTTTAATCCATCTGAGTAAACTTTTGTGTATGGTGTAAGACAGTGTTCCAGTTTCACTCTTTTTTCATGTGATTGTTCAGTGTTCTGAGACCATTTATTGAAGAAACTGTTCTTTTCCCATTGTATACTCTTGCCTCCTCTGCTGTAGATGAGTTGACTATATGTGCATGGGTTTATTTCTGGGCCCTGTATTCTGTTCCATTGACCTGTGTGTCTGTTGTTATTCTAGTACCGTACTGTCTTTATTACTATATGTTTAGTATAGTGTAAAATAGTGTACATGATGCCTCCAGCTTTGTTCTTCTTTCTCAAAATTGTTTTGGCTATACAGGATCCTTTATGGTTCCATACAAATTTTATTTTATTTTTTTTAGAAATATTTGATCTACTTCTGTAAAAGAGAAATGCCATTTTTATTATGAATGGGTGTTGAATTTTGTTCAATACTTTTCTGTGTCTGTTTAGATCTTGTGTGACTTCTTTTGTATTCTTCATTTTGTTAATTCCAGGTATCATGTTGATTATTTTGAATGCTGAACCATCCTTGCATCCCTGGAATAAATCCCTCTTAACTGTGGTATGTGATCCTTTTAATGTATTGTTGAATTCAATTTGGTCATATTTTTTTTCAAAGATGAATATTTTTAAGATGGACCTCATATGCCATTAGACACCTTAGAAACCTTAGACACTTGGATTTTAAAAACAAGATACATAGAGCAAAAATCAGAAGAAATAGAAGGGAAAAGAAAAAAATAAACAATTGTAGGGAGACATATTAACATTTCTCTGAGAATATTTTATCAAGTGCAGAAAAAAATAAGAATAGGAGCATCTTGAATGATGTCATTATTAATGTAAATAAAGTGGATTTATATTTAAATTATATTAATCATACCCTACACAAATATATTTAAAATTTTGTATCTCATATGTTGTTGTTAAATGTCCATAGGACATTTAGAAAAAATGGCAAAAAGATAAACATTACTAAATTTCAAAAAGTAGAATTCTCTTTTGGCATGTGTGTGTTTCATTTATACTTAAGCACATGTTATTTTTGAAATTATTTTCCATTATGAATGATTGAGTAAGTGAAAGTTGCTCAGTCACGCCTGACTCTTTCCAACCCCATGGACTATAAAGTCCATGGAATTCTCCAGGCCAGAATACTGGATTGGGTAGCCTTTCACTTCTCCAGGGGATCTTCCCAACCCAGGGATCAAATCCAGGTCTCCCCCATTGCAGGCAAATTCTTTGCCAGTTGACCCACCAGGGAAACATTTTCCATTATAGATTATTACAAGATGTTGACTATAGTTCCCTGTGCTATACAGTAAACTTTTGTTGCTTGTTGTATATCTATTTTTTACGTTAGAAATCTAGTATTCTGTTCATACTAAGTCAAACGAATGGAATCAAAATGTCATAACTTTTTTAGTCAGGCAAAACTTTGTTTTCTAATATATATATATTGTACATATTATTTATGTATATATATACAAAAGCTTTTCTACTATTCTTGATAAAGGCTTGAGAAAGAACATCAAAAAAAAATGGATGGAGAAATTGGAAAACAAGCCAAATGAAATAGGAACATTGAATATGAAATAGAAAAAGTGAAGCAAACTAGGTAGAAATAAAAAAACTTCATATAGACCAGTTATTTTTAAACATGACTGCTCATTAGAAACATACCTGGAGCTCTGGCCGAAAAAGAAAAGCAATGCCTGGACATTTTTATTTTTCAAAAAATTCCAAGATAATTCTGATATGCACTTGGATTTTAAATATTGATTACAGGTTTTTCTATTTAATGGTAGTTTTGGTGACAGAATTCTATAATTTCTTTGTTGATCAATCATGATACAGTGGTATTAAGTGAGTAATAGTTGTATAATCACAAGAGTGAAAGATATTTATCAGCTTTCACAATCAATAACCAGACCAAAACCAAAAAAAAAGACAATTACAATTGCAAGTTATAAAGGGAACGTGATTAATCTAACAATATACAATAATTACATACAACTTGGGGGTGGGGGTTCAATCAGAGTGATGTGGTAAGTGGAGGTGTTTACATGCACATTTTAATCTGCTCAGCCAGTCTATATTTTTTGGTTGATGCATTTAATCCATTTACACTTAAGGTAACTATCCATATGTATGACCCTATTACTATCTGTCTTGTTTTGGGTGTATTTTCTGTAGGTCTTTTCCTTCTCTTACATTTCTTGCCTAGAGAAGTTCCATTAGCATTTGTTATAAAGTTGGTTTGGTGGTGCTGAATTATCTTAACTTTTGCTGTCTGGAAATCTTTTGATTTCTCTGTCAAATCTGAAGGAGAGTCTTGCTGGGTAGAATATTCTTGGTTGTAGGTTCTTTGATTTCATCACTTGAAATATGTCATGCCATTCCCTTCTGGCTTGTAGAGTTTCTGTTGAGAAACAGCTGATGGCCTGATGGGAGTTTTCTTGCACGTTATTTGCCATTTTTCCCTTGTTGCTTTTAATATTTTATCTCCGTCTTTAACGTTTGTCAGTTTGATTACTATGTGTCTCGGTATTATCTCTTCAAATGTTTTCTGAGGTCCTTTCTCTCTCTCTTCTCCTTCTAGGACCCCTATAATGCAAATGTTGGTTCATTTAATGTCGTCCCAGAGGTCTCTTAGACTGTCTTCATTTCTTTTCATTCTTTTTTCTATATTCTGATCTGTCTCAGTGATTTCCACCATTCTGTCCTCTAGGTCATTTATCCATTCTTCTGCCTCAAATATTCTGCTATTGATTCCTTTTAGTGTGTTATTCATCTTGTTTGTTTGTTCTTTAGTTCTTTTAGGTATTTGGTAAACATTTCTTGCATCTTCTCAATCTTTGCCTCCATTCTTTTTCCAACATCCTGAATCATCTTCATTATCATTATTCTGAATTCCTTTTCTGGAAGGTTGCCTATCTCTGCTTCATTTAGTTGTTTTCCTGGGATTTTATATTGTCCCTTCATCTGGAAGGTAACTTTCTGCTTCTTCATGCTGATTAACTTTTGGTAAAGTGGTTTTATTTTCATCACTGTGGGATTGTGGCTCTTCTTGCTTCTTCTATCCACCTTCTGATGGAGGAGGCTAAGAGGCTTGTGTAAGCTTTGATGGGAGGGACCTGATGGGTGGGAAAACTGGATCTTGCTCTGGTGGGCAGGACCTTGCTCAGTAAAGCTTTAATCCAGTTATCTGCTGATTGGTGGGGTTGCACACCCACCCTGGTAGTTTTTGTCCTGAGGTGACCCAACCCTCTGGTCTACAGGCTCTATGTTGAGTTAGTGGCAACCCCCAAAAGTGTTTACACCAAAGGGGACCTTCCCAGACAGCTGCTGCCACCCCCACCCCTGTCCCTGTGGTCTGCCCCCTGCTGACCCATGGCTCCACAGGAGACCCATTACTAGCAGGTAGTTTTGGTTCAGTTTCCTGTGGAGTCATTGCTCCTTTCCTCTGAATCTTGGTGCAACCAAGATTCAGCTTGTGCCTTCCGAGCCTGGAGTCTCTGTTTCCCCCAGTCCTGTGGAAGTCTTATAATCAAATCCCACTGGGCTTCAAGGTCAGATTCCCTGCAGTTGTTCCCAGGCTGGGAAGCCTGATGTGGAGTTCTGAACCTTCACAACAGTGGGAGAACTTTTTTGTTATTATTGTTCCACTTTGTGGGTCACCCACCTGGCAGATAAGGGATTTGATTTTATTGTGTTGAGGCCCCTCCTACTGTCTCGCTGTGGCTTCTTCTTTATCTTTGGACATGGGGTATCTTTTTTTAGTAGGTTCTAGCATCCTCCTGTTAATGGCTTTTCAGCAGCTAGGTGTGATTTTGGAGCTCTCGCAGGAGATGAGTGCACATCCTTCTACTCTGCCATCTTGAACTGGAAGCAATAGCTCTGCTTTTTATTTCATTAAGCAAATAATGGGAAGAAAACTTCCTTATCACTACCACCCAGTCTGTAGGTCTACCTGTACCTCCCTTTTCACACAAGGCCAAATCTTCTATTTTGTGCAAGGTCTCCATCCCC
Source organism: Antilocapra americana (assembly GCA_007570785.1). NCBI lineage: Eukaryota > Metazoa > Chordata > Mammalia > Artiodactyla > Antilocapridae > Antilocapra > Antilocapra americana. The sequence goes on from ML663020.1 coordinate 1,304,463, forward strand.
TCTTATCTCTTATGCAAGACCTCACTGCTGTAGTCATCCCTGTTCTCATGAAATGTCAGCATTTTCCCAGTCTTGAATTATCACACAAGTATCAACTGTAGTGGCCTTTCCCTTCAACTACTACTTATTTCTTTTCTATGTTTAGCAGACTGTTGAAAGAGAGGTATGAACTCCTTCACCCCTCCCTGCCTTCTCTCCCGTAAAGGTTACTCCTGTCAAGGTTTTTATACTTATCATCCCACTGATACTTAAAAAAAAAAAAATCAAAGTCCTCCATGTTTCCACATCTGACAGTTCACTCTTCAATCCTTCCTTGTATAAAATTGTATGCATCATCCTTTACAAAAGCTTTCTTCTTAACTGACCCATTGGCTGGTTTACTCTCTTGCTGTGTAAGGCATCACATGCTCCTAATCTTCCTCCTTCCTAATCTAAAGATGAATATTAGGTTGGCCAAAAAATTGACTTGAATTCTTCATACAGTTGTATGGAAAATCTGAACAGGTTTTTGGCCAACCAAATACAAACTAGATGGAAAAAAAGACAATTTTCTTCAGTGAAAAATGCAAGAGGCTCTCTACCTCACATTTTCATAGTGTATTTGTTGCTTAAAAAATAAGGATTGCTGTTATAAAGTAAGAAGTGTGGGTACGTTTTTGTGGCTAGAGAAGTCTCCTGCCAGTTTTAAGGCTCAGGGATATCTCAGATACTAAGAACCATCTCTCTGCATGTAAGCAAGGAAGATAGGGCCCTGGCTTCTGGTTTATGTGGGAGAATAAAAGCTTAATTTCGGTGGAGACCTTGCTCCAAGTTACAAAGCTCCCTCATGTAACAAAGATGTGAAAAGTTTATTTTTCCTTTGGATAAAGCCAGTTAGCTAACGCCAATGGCCACCCAATTATCATGGGAATCTAGAAGGATATCTGTGTGACACACAGCGCCTTCAGTCCTCTCCCACATTGCAGGCAGACTTGTTACTGTCTGAGCCACTAGGGAAGCCTATTTGAACACTAGTTATTGATTATCTTACATGTATATAGTGGGCTGTATCTACCTGATTCTATAAAAATAAGATTTCTTTCTGGCTTTGCAATCTTAGTTGATCACCTGTGCTGCACACCCTACTCTAATTCAGTTGTATTAACAGTGGTAATTTTGTAACAATGATAATTTAACAGGAAGAATGTCATTTTATCTTCTACTGTTGAAGAGAGTTTTCTATGTTGGCAGGAGATTTTAGTTATATTTCCCCAACACTCAGGACTGCATTTCCTGCCTATAAATACTGGGGCCTCAATGTGCTTTTGTTGGATTTTTTTTCTATCTTACTTTCTTCTTAAATAATCTTCTTTATCTCATCAGCTTTAAATGCTATCTATTAATGTATTGGGTTTTCAGACCTCAGCAATCTCTTTGCCTATACACCCTCCCCCCACATGTGCACACATACACCATGAATACAAGTTTAAATCTCTTATTTGATGGCTCCACATTTATGTCCTGTCTATAAATGAATATTTAATCACCAGTATCCCTGACGCAAACCTAAGTCCTTCTGTGTTTCCCATTTAGAAAAAAGCACCATCATTCAGCTACTCAGGTTACAAAGATTAGTCTTGCTTTATTTTTTCACTTTTATACACCCAGCATAAATTGTATAGATTTGCTTTCAAAACATATCTGAGTTTCATTTCTTATCCCAAGCTTTGTTGTTATGCCATTCCATTTAACATTTACACTGATCCCCAAAGAGGAAGAAGAAAACATAGGAGGCAGGGAGTCTGGGTGAAGGGTGGCTTTAATAAACTGGAGAAAATATCCTGAGAGCACATGTTCAGGGAGAGAAAGTTGTTAGGGGAAGCAAACTGATTGACACCGCCTACCCTGGCCAGGCACCATGGTAACCATTTGCATGAGTTGTTTTATGACAGGAGATCCTGATAAGGAATACGGAACTAATAAGCCACCATCAACCGGAAGAGTTTGGGAAAGGTCTAAAGGAGACACTGGTCCACTTCCGAGAATCCCTCTCACTAGCATCCATCTTGGCTGAGCGATGCGTGCACCACCAGGAAAGACTCTGAATTACAATGATTGGCCAAAGACCACCCGGAAACTAATCCCATCACCATAAAACCCGAGACTGTGAGCCACACAGCAGAGCAAGTCTCTTGGGTTCCCTTACCCTACTGCTCTCCAGCCGGGTGTCCTTCCCAATAAAATCCCTTGCTTTGTGAGCACATGTGTCTCCTCGGACAATTCATTTCCAAGTGTTAGACAAGAGCCCAGCTTCGGGCCCCGGAATGGGTCCCCCTTCCTGCAACAAAGTTACATGCAGAGTGAAGTTCAGATTGTGAGATTAACAGTATTTGGAGTAGTCTGTGGTGAGAGGCCAATCATTTAAGTCCAGGAGATGTTGATAGGTTGGAAGTAATGTTTAAAGGAGTAGAAAATGAGAATTAGAAAAAGTTTAAGAATTGGAAAAGGAACCTACCTAAACAGATAGGTTCCTAGAAGTCACTGGAAAAAAATTACAAGTAGGACTCGACAAGAGAACAGTGCTGAAGGCTGTTTGAGGCCAGATAACCTGAAGTGGTGGTGGGGGGGAGGGGGACCCAGGTATGGGATTGCTGCAGAGGAGGATGCCAGGTACAGAGTCCACCAGGGAGGGGGCCAAGGAGAGTGCTAAGATGAAATAAACAGGATGCTTCTTGGAAAGGTGAGAAAATCTATTGAAGAGAAAAAAAAAACGTAGTTTACAAGTAATTTAAATACAAGATAAGGACTGATGTTTCTTAAGAGTCTTACAATCAAACCTAAGAGGCACCCTGAGGGAATGGCGGTCTGGTTCCTGGAGGACAATGAGGAGCGACTCAGGGGACGATGTGCTGTTTTCTGTGGACCCAGATTCTAAGCAGACAGCTTAGCAGTGTTGACAAGAGAGGGCACAGGCGGTAATGCCGGCTTCAGTGTGGATAGGAGAAAGAGTGAGAGAGAAGAGACATGAACTTGCAGTCTCAGCCGTTCGTGTGTAAGAATTATGATACTAAAAAATCCACCTTCTGTCTTTGTGCTAATGGTGAATTTAATCTCAGTCCTCAGTGTGTTCCCCTTCAGTCACGCCATCCCAGTGAAACCTAAGAAAGAGCCCTGGGGTCATGGCTGCTGATGCATCATTGTTCTAGGGTGTACCAGCCTCTCAGGTCCTGTGCCCCAAGAACAGTCCTAACAGTTTTTCCACTGTTCTTGGGGCACAGGGGAGATTGGCAAGTTCTGGGGAGATGAATCAGGAAACAGAGAATAATAGTTATACTAGCACTTTGCTGCTTCATCATTAATAATGGCAGTGATATTTAGTATTACATTACAGTGTTAAGACTTCACAAAATTAAAAAATCAGTAAAACTCAGTAAGTGATACATTCGATATATAAATATATTAGATATAAATATATTAGAAATATTAATTATCAACCTAACAAAATATGTTTAACATATATTATCATAAACTGATAAAATTAGTATAATGAATATTACTCAAACCAGCATTACATAAAAGTGAACACAATTTAATTATGCATGAATCATTAAAATGGTATTATGCAGGGCAATTTCTTTGTAGAAGTCAGATGCTTTAAAAATTGCATTAATACGATTATTATTGAGCTGAATCTATTTTTATAAAGAGATTTCCAGCTGATGGAAAGGCACTTGCTATGTCTTTACTAGCAGGATAGTATTTAATAGATATTTTGTGGCTATTAATGCTGACAGAGAATGCTGACAGATATTTTCCTCTGAGTCTCTAATCTCTGAATAATCACAGGTTCTATGATTGATGACATTGAAGACATTGTTTCAACACCATCCCACAATACAATGCAGAGTATCATTTTGATACTATGATGCTAATATTTCATTTGTCCCAAAGGGTTTCATAATATGGTTATAATTATGCTTACATTGTTGTAGCCACGCACTCTGGGAAGCAAACCCACTCAGAAGGACAATGCTGATAGTGAAGTGCAGTTTATTACACCGGCGGGCCCAAGGCAGAGTCTCCTCTTAGTCAAGGACCCCGACCAGCATCGGTGTAAATCTTTTATACCCCATGTGTACGTGTCTGAACTCACCACCCCAAATTCCTTGAGACTTACATAAACAAAGGAAGGGTAAATACAGTCACAATAATCTCATCATTCATGTGTTACATGTTCAAACAGTTAAACAATTGGCCAATAATCAATAAGCCCAAGGTTACACTCTGATAGGTACAGAAAAATGTATGGCCTGTCCAGAGACAAGGTGATTAGTGTATGTTTTCTCTTAGGCGATGAGTAACCTGGATAAGATCTTCAAGGTTCCTCTGTCTGGAGGGGATCTTGTCCTTTTATTGTCGTTTCCATAGGCATTAAGCAGGATTTAGAGTCCATTGGAGAGGCAGCTGAGCATGACCAGCATGAACAGACCTAAGATGGAGTCCAGGCCCTATGAATTCTCTCTTCAACATAGTAGAATATTTTTTAAAAATATAGTAAATAGTTGAGTACTGCAGTGTGTGAAGGCACAAATTTGCTTGGGCTTAAAAACAGCACTTTGGTCTTTTCTGCACATATCACCAAACTCTGTTACTGATAGGGTCTACATGCGGGCTCATGGTTGAAATAGCTCATTATGTTGACCTCACAAACAAAGAAAATCACAGTGACCCTTGAGATTGACCAAACTGTCCAAACAACATTGTGTTTTTCCACTGGCGCCTACCTTCTCAAAGCTATAAGACCAGAGGATTCCAGACCTCTGGCTATGTGACTGCAGGACTCAGCTACAAGCTAAAAATTTACCATCCTTTCAGAGAATTTTTCATTGGCAGAGTATTGAAGGAGGAAAGAGAGAGAACAGTCTCCAACTTGAAAGCGGCACTCCAGCTTGGGCCAGACTGTGGACTTTGAGCTATATGCCCAGTATCTATGGAAATGACATACCAACTGGAAAACCAGACTCCCCTGGAAGGAAGAGCCCCAGGGCTTGTACCTAGACTCTCCATCGCCTACAAGAATACCAACTGGAAAACCAGACTCCCCTGGAAGGAAGAGCCCCAGGGCTTGTACCTAGACTCTCCATGCCTAAAAGAATACCCTAATTATCTGTGTAACTGAATAGAATCATAAGTTCTATTATGTTTACTGAATGGGTATGATCACAGGCCTATTGATAATTGTCTACTGTTAACTACCTAGGCTTAAGGCATATGAATCACGGGTTAACTTTGATTGTATCTTTCTTTTCCTTTGTTCAGGCTAGTTTCAGAGAATTTGGGGAGGTGGGTTTGGGCATGTACACTTAAGGTATCTAAGGTTTTCACAAAATCTGGTCAGGGTCCTTGGCCAAGAGGAGACTCTGCCTTGGGCCCTCCTGTGTAATAAACTGTACTCCACTATCCTCATTGTCCTTCTGAATGAGTTTGTTTCCTGGAACACGTGGCTACAACAGTATAAGAAAGACCTCATCAGAAAGGGACGATGCTGGTTCTTCTCAAGGGCCAGTCACCCTCTTGTTTTCCCTCAAATATATTTCCTTTTCTTGTCTGACTACCCAGCTCACTCTCTTTTTCTCTGCACTTGCCTTACAGTTGCAGATTTCATTATTGATGAGTAAATGATTAAAATATCAGGTTCTTTCAAAAACAGAAATAATGGCATTGCATTAATGCTACATACATAATCCCTGGTATTCTATCCAAGGTCTGGTGATGCTTCAAGCCATTGTATTCACAGCCTGAGGAGCCAGGTGGTCACTGGCTCTGAGTTCTGGCCATACTTTCAGATGACAAACTAGACAGAGCTTGGGTTCGCAGTCCCTACTCCCCTTTTTGTACAATGGGCTGACTCCCTTCTTGACTGATCCTTTCTTGCTCCATGATACCTGGCATTATGTTGTCAGTAAATTTAGGATTTTATTTTATTGGAGTATAGTTAGTTGCTTTACAATATCTGTTAGTTTCTGCTGTACAAAAATGTGAATCCGCTATCTGTATACATATAACCCCTCCCTTTGAGACCTCCTTCCAACCCACCCCCGATGCCACCCATCCATCACGGGCACCAAGCTGAGCTCCATGTGCTGTACAGCAGCTTCCCACTAACTATATATTTTACACATCATGGTGTAAATATGTCAATTCTACCCTCTCAGTTCATCCACCCCTCCACTTACACCCCCTGCTTTTGTCCACACATCTTTTCTCCATATCAGTGTCTCTACTCCTGGCCTGCAAATAGATTCATCTGTACCACTTTTCTAGGTTCCATATATGTGATTTAAAGGATGCAATCAGCTTTAGTTTTCCATGTACAGTTAGTCACAACTAAGAAGATAGGGTACTTGGCAACTCAATTAGAGTGAGAAAAGGGAAAAATTACAGTGTGCAAATTACATGGACATATTTCAGAAAGTCAGCTGGTACAATAGGAGCATTTAGAATTATAATTCAGCTCACTACTCTATTAATTTTCTTTTTGATTGGAATTTATATTGCTTTGTGCATTAATGAGCTTTTTTTGTTTGAAATGTCTCAATCAATTCTATCAGCATAGATCTTGTGACTGTATAGATTGCTATGAATGTTATTCAGTTTGTATTAATGTACATAAATTAATATAATTGTGTGAAAATAATACGAAATGTTACTATAATAATTTAAGAAGATAAAAACTGGAGTAGATACTTGTTCAGAACTGAAAAAAGTCTTTGTACCAATGATCACTTTCTTATCTATGAAATAGGATTTAACTTTTCTCTAATGCTAGGAATCATGTATTTTCTGGTTTTAATATTGACAGAATCCAACATAAACTTGGCAGAATATGTTTTATTAAAACTTTTGTCATGAGTAATCAAATCAATGTACAAATATCTCTTCCTGTTTTGAAATAATTTTGTGAACATAAATTTTGAGTGTTAAGAAATATTAGGTGGTAGTTATTTGTTATGTGAGTACATGAATTAAGAAGTTTGTATAAATGAATTAATTTATAGCTTCCTATCTTTATTGCTGATGATCTTTACAATATTGCAACACAATCTGACAATGATATTGCTTGCTTTTGTGTATGAGGAAATGAGCTCTTGGAGACATAAGGTGGTTTACCTAGATGTGATTGTCAATACAGTCCAGGTTTTCTGCCTCCGTTTTTTTTAGAGTTTTGCTGTCATGTGGTGTGCTTTGCCAGTGGGTGCTGATGGTCACCCCTCACCGACTGTGGCACTGATAGCAGCTCTTCACCATGAGTTCTGACTCTGCTGTTGGCATCAGTGATTGAGTCCTTTACTAGCCTGTAAATATACAGTGGGGGAAGAAAGTAGTAAAACATCTACACACTTTGGAATAAAAAAAGATGTAAAGTTGGCTCTTGAAGTCAACATTTACCAAGTACTTAGGCAAACTTCTCAACTTTGTCAGAGTGATAGTATCAAACTATTTCAAGATTGTTTTGAGATTGAATGTTCCCATTGCAAGAGAAGACCATTGATAGTAAGCATGTGGTAAGGGCAGTTCTATTGGAATACCTTAGCCTTATTTTGTTAATTTGCAAATTAACAAAAAAAGAGTTAATTTTGATAACTACACCCTTTAACCTGCCCACCCCTTTTGGAGTTTTCATTATCACGTAAGAGAATCCTGAAATACATTTTCCAAAATCCCCTTCTCTATTTAGTTCTGAATTAAACTGATCATGAGAGACACCCCAATGATATTTGAATGGTAAAAAAAAAAAAAAGACAATATTTGGTGAAGAGCATTAGCAACAAGTACAGATTCTCTTGGTGGGGAAATGGAGGTGATCTGAGTATTTGGGCTGTGATAGGAACACCCTTCACCCAGTATTCAGGTTCTGCTATCCTTCAAATGGCAGGATAGATAGCACTTTGAAATTGAGCAAGACCATGTGAGTGGTTCTGACCAACAAACTGGAAGCAGGAGTGACTTATATCCCTTCCAGACACAGCATCTAGTTACTAATTGCCAAGAGTTCCCTTTCCTTGAGCTGCAGCTGGCACTGTGCAAAGGCAGCTTGGAGGCATGGTTAGCTGACAGACCACAGCAGGCTCTCCATCTTCAGTGGGCCTTGCCAGCATCAGGAATCAAATCTGAGCTGTGTGTGGTGGACAGAGAAATGTCTTCCTGAAGATGCCCAGGTCCTAATTCCTAGATTCTATGAATATGTAGCCTGACGTGGCCAAATAAAATTGGCAGACATGATCAAGTTAAAGACCTTGGGATGGGGTTCTTACTTAGGATTATCTGATTTGGCCCAGTGTAATCACAAGTGTCCTTCAAGATGCCAGTGGAAGCAGAGGCTGGGCTAATGTGATTGCTGGCTTTGAAGATGAAGGGAGGGGCCAAGGAATTTAAACGGCCTCTAGAAACTGGAAATGGCAGGAAATGGATTTTTTCTCAGAGGCTCCGGAAGCATTTAGCCCATTGAAACCCATTTTGGACTTTTGACCTTCTACACTCTAAGACAATAAATTTGTGATGGTTTTCAAGCCACTAAGTTTGAGTAATTTGTTGTGGCAACAACAGAAACTGACTACACTGTTTTAAGCCATCTGTGGCTTGGGTTTGTGTGTGTGTGTGTGTGTTTGTGTGTTAATTAACTAATTAACTTTATTGGAGGCTAATTACTTTACAATATTATAGTGGTTTTGCCATAAATTGACATGAATCAGCCATGGGTATACATGTGTCCCCCATTCTGAAGCCCCCTCCCACCTCCCTCCCTATCCTATCCCTCAGGGTCATCCCAGTGCACCAGCCCTGAGCACCCTGCCTCATGCATTGAACCTGGACTGGAGATCTATTTCACATATGATAACATACATATTTCAATGCTATTCTCTCAAATCATTCCACCCTCACCTTCTCCCACAGAGTCCAAAATTCTGTTCTTTTCATCTGTGTCTCTCTTGCTATCTTGCATATAGGGTCATCTTTACCATCTTTGTAGATTCCATATATATATGTTATTATTCTGTACTGGTGTTTTTCTTTCTGATTTACTTCACTCTGTATAATAGTCTCTAGTTTCGTCTATCTCATTAGAACTGATTCAAATGCATTCTTTTTAATAGCTTAGTAATATTCCATTGTGTATATGCACCACAGCTTTCTTTTCCATTCGTCAACCGATGGACATCTAGGTTGCTTCCATGTCCTGGCTATTGTAAACAATGCAGCGATGAACATTGGGGTACACGTGTCTCTTTCAATTCTGGTTTCCTCAGTGTGTATGCCCAGCAGTGGGATTGCTGGGTCATATGGCAGTTCTAATTCCAGTTTTTTAAGGAATCTCCACACTGTTTTCCATAGTGGCTGTACTAGTTTGTATTCCCACCAACAGTGTACGAGGGTTCCCTTTTCTCCACATCCTCTCCAGCATTTATTGCTTGTAGACTTTTGGATGGCAGCCATTCTGACTGGTGTAAAGTGGTACCTCATTGTGGTTTTGATTTGCATTTCTCTGATAATGAGTGATGTTGAGCATCTTTTCATGTGTTTGTTAGCCATCTGTATGTTTTTGGAGAAATGTCTGTTTAATTCTTTGGCCCATTTTTTGATTGGGTCATTTATTTTTCTGGACTTGAGCTATAGGAGTTGCTTGTATATTTTTGAGATTAATTGTTTGTCTGTTGCTTCATTTGCTATTTTCTCCCATTCTGAAGGCTGTCTTTTCATCTTGCTTATAGTTTCCTTTATTGTGCAAAAGCTTTTAAGTTAAATCAGGTCCCATTTTCTTAGTTTTGCTTTTATTTCTATTACTCTGTGAGGTGGGCCATAGAGGATCCTGCTGTGATTTATGTCAGAGAGTATTTTGCCTATGTTTCCTCTAGGAGTTTTATAGTTTCTGGTCTTCCGTTTAGATCTTTAGTCCTTTTTGAGTTTATTTTTGTGTATGGTGTTAGAAAGTGTTCTAGTTTCATTTTTTTACAAGTGGTTTATCAGTTTTCTTGGCACCACTTGTTAAAGAGATTGTCTTTTCTCTGTTGTATATTCTTGCCTCCTTTGTTAAAGATAAGGTGTCCACAGGTGCATGGGTTTATCTCTGGGCTTTCTATTTTGTCCCATTGATCTATAGATTTCTGTCCTTGTGCCAGTACCATACTGTCCTGATGACTGTGGCTTTATAGTATAGCCTGAATTCAGGCAGGTTGATTCCTTCAGTTCCATTCTTCTTCTCAAGATTGCTTTGAGATTTTTTATTTCCATGCAAATTGTGAAATGATTTGTTACTAGTTCTTTGAAAACTATCATTGGTAACTTGATAGGGATTGCATTGAATCTTTAGATTGCTTTGGGTACTATACTCATTTTCAATATATTGATTCTTCCAATTCATGAACATGATATATTTCTCCATCTATTTGTGTCCTCTTTGATTTCTTTCATCAGTGTTTTATAGTTTTCTATATATAGGTCTTTTGTTTTTTTAGATAGATTTATTCGTAAGCATTTTATTCTTTCCATTGCAATGGTGAATGGAACTGTTTCCTTAATTTTTCTTTCTGTTTTCTCATTGTTAGTGTCTAGGAATATGAGGGATTTCTATGTGTTAATTTTATATCCTGCAACTTTACCATTTTCTTTGATTAGCTCTAGTAGTTTTCTGATGGAGTCTTTAGGGTTTTCTATGTAAAGGATCATGTAATTTACAAACAGTGAGAGTTTTGCTTCTTCTTTTCCAAAATGGATTCCATTTATTTCTTTTTCTTCTCTGATTGCTGTGGCTAAAACTTCCAAAACTATGTTGAATAGTAATGGTGAGAGTGGGCACCCTTGTCTTGTTCCTGACTTAAGGGGAAATGCTTTCAATTTTTCACCATTGAGGATAATGTTTGCTGTGGGTTTATCATATACAGCTTTTATTATGTTCAGGTATGCTCCTTCTGTGCCTGTTTTCTGGAGGGCTTTTTATCATAAATGGATGTTGAATATTGTCAAAGGCTTTCTCTGCATTTATTGAGATAATCATATGGTTTTCATGTTTCAATTTGTTAATGTGGTATATCACATTGATTGATTTGTGAGTACTGAAGAATCCTTGCATTCCTGGGATAAAGCCCACTTGGTCATGATGTATGATCTTTTTAATATGTTGTTGGATTCTGTTTGCTAGAATTTTGTTAAGGATTTTTTGCATCTATGTTCATCAGTGATGTTGGTCTGTAGTTTTCTTTTCTTGTGGCATTTTTTTGGTCTGGTTTTGGTATTAGGGTGATGGTGGCTTCATAGAATGAGTTTGGAAGTTTACCTTTCTCTGCAATTTTCTGGAAGAGGTTTGAGTAGGATAGGTGTTAGCTCTGCTCTAAATTTTTGGCAGAATTCAGCTGTGAAGGCATCTGGTCCTGGGCTTTTGCTTGTTGGAAGGTTTCTGATTATGGTTTAAATTTCCCTGCTTTCGATGGGTCTGCTAAGATTTTCTGTTTCTTTCTGGTTCAGTTTTAAAAAGTTATACTTTTCTAAGAATTTGTCCATTTCTTCCAAGTTGTCCATTTTATTGGCATATAGTTGTTGATAGTAGTCTCTTATGATCCTTTGTATTTCTGTGTTGTCTGTTGTGAATTCTCCATTTTCGATTCTAATTTTATTGATTTGATCTTCCTCCCTCTTGATGAATTTGGCTAACGGTTTTTCTATTTTATTTATATTCTCAAAGAACCAGCTTTTAGCTTTATTGATCTTTTTGCTATGGTCTTCTTTGTTTCTTTTTCATTTATTTTTGCCCTAATTTTATGGATCTTCATTTCTTCTTTTTCTAGTTGCTTTAGGTGTTGAGTTAGGTTATTTACTTGATTTTTCTCTTGTTTCTTGAGGTAAGCTTGTATTGCTATGAACTTGCCCCTTAGTACTGCTTTTACTGAATTCCATAGGTTTTGGGTTGTTGTGTTTTCATTTTCATTCATTTCTATGCATATTTTGATTTCTTTTGTGATTTGTTGGTTATTCAGAAGCATGCTGTTTAGCCTCCATATATGTGTATTTTTAATAGTTTTTTTTTTCTTGTAGTTGACTTCTAATCTTAAAACATTGTGATCAGAAAAGATGCTTGGAATGATTTTTAATGTTTTTAAATTTACCAAGGCTAGATTTATGGCCCAGGATATGATCTATCCTGGCGAAGGTTTCATGTGCACTTGAGAAAGAGGTGAAATTCATTGTTTTGGGGGTGAAATGTCCTATATATATCAGTTAGGTTTAATTGGTCCATTGGATCATTTAATGGAACTTGCTAGTTTTGTGTTTGTGTTTCCTTGATAAGTTTCTGTTTAGTTGATCTATCCATAGGTGTAAGTGGGGTATTAAAGTCTCCCACTATTATTGTGTTACTGTTAATTTCCCCTTTCATACTTGTTAGCATTTGCCTTACATATTGCAGTGCTCCTATGTTGGGTGAATATATATTTATAATTGTTATGTCTTCTTCTCAGATTGATCTTTTGATCATTATGTAGTGTCCTTCTTTGTCTCTTTTCATGGCCTTTATTTCAAAGTCTATTTTATCTGATATGAGTATTGCTATTCCTGCTTTCTTTTTGTCTCCATTTTCATGAAATATCTTTTTCCAGTCCTTAACTTTCAATCTGTATGTGTCCCTTGTTTTGAGGTGGGTCTCTTGTAGACAGCATATATAGGGGTTTTGTTTTTGTATATGTTCAGCCAGTCTTTGTCTTTTGGTTGGGACATTCAGCTCATTTACATTAAAGGTAATTATTGATAAGTATGATCCCATTGCCATTTACTTTGTTGTTTTGGGTTCGGGTTTGTAAACCTTATCTGTATTTCCTGTCTAGAGAAGATCCTTTAGCATTTATTGCAGACCTGGTTTGGTGGTGTTGAATTCTCTCAGCTTTTGCTTGTCTGTAAATCTTTTGATTTCTCCTTTATACTTGAATGAGACCCTTGCTGGGTACAGTAATCTGGGCTGTAGGTTTTTCTCTTTCATCACTTTAAGTATATCCTGCCATTCCCTTCTGGCCTGAAGAGTTGCTATTGAAAGATCAGCTGGTATCCTTATGGGAATCCCATTGTGTTTTATTGGTTGTTTTTACCTTGCTGCTTTTAATATTTGTTCTTTGTGTTTTATCTTTATTAATTTGACTAATATGTCTTGGGATGCTTCACTTTGGGTTTATCCTGTTTGGGACTCTCTGGGTTTCTTGGACTTGGGTGGCTATTTCCTTCCCAATTTTAGGGAAGTTTTCAACTTTTATCTCCTCAAGTATTTTCTCATGGCCTTTCTTTTTGTCTTCTTCTTCTGAGACTCCTATGATTCGAATGTTGGGGCATTTCACATTGTCCTAGAGGTCTCTGAGGTTGTCCTCATTTCTTTTAATTCTTTTTTCTTTTTTCCTCTTTGCTTCATTTATTTCCACCCTTCTATCTTCCACCTCACTTATCCTATCTTCTGCCTCAGTTATTCTACTGTTGGTTCCCTCCAGAGTGCATTGGATCCCAGTTATTGCATAACTTATTATAGATTGACTCTTCTTTATTTCTTCTAGGTCCTTGTTAACCATTTCTTGCATCTTCTCAATCCTTGTCTCCAGACTATTTATCTGTAACTCCATTTTGTTTTCAAGATTTTGGATCATATTTATTAACATTATTCTGAATTCTTTTTCAGGTAGACTCCCTATCTCCTTCTCTTCTGTTTGGCTTGGTGGGCATTTATCATGGTCCTTTACCTGCTGAATATTTCTCTGCCTTTTCATCTTGTTTAGATTGCTGTGTTTGGCGTGGACTTTCTGTATGCTGGAAGTTTGTGGTTCTTCTTTATTGTGAAAGTTCCTCCCTGTGGGTGGGGTTGGATGAGAGGGTTGTCAAGGTTTCCTGGTTAGGGAAGCTTGAGTTGGTATTCTGGTGGGTGGAGCTGGATCTCTCTCTCTGGAGTGCAATGAAGTGTCCAGTAGTGAGTTTTGAGGTGTCTGTGGGTTTGATGTGAATTTTGGCCACCTGTATTTTAATGCTCAGGGTTATGTTCCTGCATTGTTAGAGAATTGGCTTGGTATGTCTTGCTCTGAAACTTGTTGGCCCTTGGGTGAAGCTTGGTTTCAGTGAAGGTATGGAGGCTTTTGGATGAGATCTTGTTGATTAATGTCCCTGGAATCAGGAATTTTCTTGTGTTCTCAAATTTTGGATTTAAGCCTCCTGCCTCTGGCTTTCGGTCTTATTCTTAAAGTAGCCTCAAGACGTCTCCATCTATACAGCACTGATGATAAAACATCAGGGTTAATGGTGAAAAGATTTTCCACAGTGAGGGACACCCAGAGAGGTTCACAGAGTTACATGGAGAAGAGAATAGGGAGGAGGAAGATCACCGTGACCAGGAGGAGAAGAAGGTGAATCAAAAGGGGAGAGAGCAAGCTAGCCAGTAATCAATTCCCTATGTGCTCTCCACAGTCTGGAACACTCAGAGAGGTTCATGGATTTACATAGAGAAGAGAAGAAGGAAGAAGGAGATAGTGGTGACCAGGAGGAGAAGAGGGGGAGTCAAAAGGAGAGAGACAGATCTAGCCAGCATTCAGTTCCTTAAGTGTTCTCCACTGCCCAGAACACCCAAAAAGATTCACACAGTTGGGTAGAGAAGAGAAGGGGTAGGGAGGAGATAGAAGTAACTTGCGGGAGAAAAAGGAGAGTAAAAAATGGAAGTCAGCAATCAAGCCAGTAATCACACTCCTAAGTAAAAATGGGTACTTAAGATTGGATTCTTAAAGGTATAAAATTGATAACAAGTGCCAAAAGGCAAAGATTAAAAATCTAGAGTAGACGTTAGATTCTCAAAAATACAATATTAAAAAAAAATCACAAAAGTTATTATATATATATATATATATATGAAATTTGCTTTAAAAATAGGATCCTTTTTGGCAAGGTAATATGTTATAAAAATGAAAATTAAAGGAGTAATAAAGAACTTGAAAATAAAAAATGTTAATAGTAAAATATACTACTTACTCTTTTAGCTGCACCAGGTCTCAGCTGAGGGACCTTTGATTGTCACTGTGGATGCAGGACCTTTAGTTGCACTATGTGGGCTCTTTTTAGCTGTGACATGCAGGATCTTTTCTTTCTTGGTTGCAGCATGAAAACTTAGTTGCAGCATGCAGGGTCTAGTTCTCTGATCAGGGATCAAACCCAGACCCCCTGCACTGGGAGCATGGAGTCTTAGTCACCAGACCACCCAGTGAAGGGAAGTCCCCACACACCTGTTTTAAGTGAAAGTTAACTGATCATCATTGGCATCATCATTAGTCTCAGGTCTGAAGAGTAACTCAGCTTAAGTGGAGGTGTCTAGGGGTGAGGATTCCTGGAGGTGTGGCAGGGAGGGCTGGCAGGCTTTGTGGGCTCTCCTAAATGCTACTCCTCAGCTTTCTGCCCTTCACAGGCCCTTTCCCAAGGAAGATCCTCTGGCTTATTAATGTGGGGACCCATCACATGGCAGGAAACAGTAACAAAGAGACCTGGTAAAGAAACAGCAGCTTCAACTTTTAGAAGTATTTTTCCTAGATAAGAAACTTAACATTAAAGGCTTCCACGATGGTAAAATAAAAGCACAAAACTAAGTATTATATTTTAAATGCTTAGGTTTATATTATGAGAAAGAGACCAAGAAAAGCATGGTAAAAGCAGAAAGGTTCCAAAATTGTGTGTGGGGGGAAAAGTGTGTGTGTGAGAAAAAATTATATATGTAGAGAGAAATCCTAACAGGCATCTTGACTTTGTTACACATTTTCCTCAGCTTCTCTTTTATTCTTAGCCTTATACTGTACCAGCTTGACTCTAGCAGTCCAGTTCTTTAACATCTCCCAGGACCTGTGCTCCTTTTCCTAGAGATTAAAAAAAACAAAAAAGTTGATCTGTCCCAACATAGAAACTGAAAATCGGTAGTTTTTAACTGAATCTACTTAAATACAGACATAGTTTCATCTAAGATGTTCACAAATTATAGTTGGTGTGTGTGTGTGTGTGTGTGTGTGTGTGTGTGTGTAAAAGTACAAGTTTTGCATTCAGGTAGACCAAGACTCGCCATCTTGAATTTTTCAGTTGTGCAAAACTGGTCAAATATATTAAATTCTCAGAACTTAAGTTTCTTTGTCTTTTAAAACAGGACTGGTGATACCTAATTCAAAGAATTGTAGAGAACATTCATTAGATCATGTTATAATGTCCTTAACATATACTGTAAAGATTTCCTAGGGGATTATTTTTGTTGTCATCATGGTTTTATTACTATTGATATCAGAACAGTTGAAAATATTTAATTTCAGATAATTAACATATTTTGTGCATGTTAATATAAACACAATTGCAAATATAAAACACACAAGTCAAAAAAAGATGAATCTGATCAAAGAGTTAAAAAGAGCAATTCTCATCAAGTGTCATCTTACCAGGTTAATGATGAAAAAGATAACCAAAAAGAAGTGCTCAGTTACCCTTTAAATTGAAGCCAGAGTTCAGTTTCTTAAATATCAAATCCATAGAAAGGGAGAGAAGATTGGACCACACTGGAGAATAGCGGCATAAGATGTGTTTTTTCAAGTTGAAAATCTATTCTGACTTTTAGAATTGTAAAGGGAGAACTCTCCTAGGTGGGATTTCAGTCCAGTGACATTGAGAGAAGCATGACTTTTGTTTTGTTTTGTTTTGTTTTTTTTCTCTAAATACAAGGTCCTGAATGTATTTTAAAATGGTTCAAAAAGCTCATTTGTCATGAACTAACTTTTTTGAAACAACTTTCCAATGAATTTAGTGACAATAAGTTGGAAGCTGATTAGATTTACCCTGAAATGCTGATGGGTTTAACTATTAACCAGCAAAGAAAGAAACAACACAGTTTAGACATTTCCAAAGGCAATAGATTAGACCAATTATTTGAGTCACTAAACAGAACTTGATTCTTTTGCCTATGATGCTATCACAAACTGTAAAAAGTAACTCCAGCATTGCTACCTATGTTTTCATTATAAATCTTTGTCTTTATTCTTAATATTAAGATTATTAGTTACAAATAAAAATAAACATAATTAAGAATTCATTCTATTACTAAATTTTAAATATTTTAGTTAAGTGCAGTGTTTGGCAATGAAAGACAATTTAAGATGTGAATATAATGATAAGAGGATTTCTCTGGTGGCTCAGATGGTAAAGAATCTGCCTGCAATACAGGAGATCTGGGTTCGATCCCTGGGTAGGGAAGATCCCCTGGGGAAGGAAATGGCAACCCACTCCGGTATTCTTGCCTGAAAAATCCCATGGACAGAGAAGTCTGGTGGGTTACAGTCAATGGGGTCACAAAGAGTCAGACATGACTGTCTGACTAACACTTTCATTTTGTGATGATTAGATTTTTTTCCAAGTTTGTATTTTTTTAGTAGCTTAATATGTTTTCTCTTTATTTAAACTACAGATATATCTTCTATTAATCTTGGGTATATGCTAATTTTGGCTCTCTCCAGAAATATATGTGTCTAATAAGAGCAATAAAAAGGAAATTAAACATATATATTTAGGTGCATTGTGAATAAAGCACTATTATGAAAAAATCTGTCCATTGACTAGCTAGTAATAGAAGGTTTAGCTATTGAAGCAGAATTAATGGGTCTAAAGTGATGTAGAGTGAACTATTTCCATTTTCTTTAACTTCAGTTTACAGAAGCATATTCGGTTGTTACTGAAGATCAGTGGAAGCAATCACTGGATGATTACACAAGAAAGATTAGAACAGAGAAAAAAGGCCTAAGGTATTCTCAGACACAGGTACAAAGGACTTGTTACCTTGAGTGTATTTCAGGTCATAGGCATGTTTGCCTTTTAAACAGAGCATCTTGTGTACTACAGGAGAGACAGTTTAACTTTCTTTTGATGATTGAAACAAATCATTAACTACTGCATACAATTCTCACAAATAGACAAAATATTGACCAATATGGTTTTGTGAAGACTTAGTAAACTCTAATCTAATTTGACTTCATGATAAAAGGACAAATCAAATAAATGAGGGGAAATAGTTGAAAGTGTTTTGACAAGATTTTAATTTTAACAAAGCAATATGGTTTTAAGTCACTATTTTACAGTGAGCTATCAACTCAGTTACCATTTAAATTACAGAATCCTGGTAATTGACACATATCTTCTACCATCTTTAACTAGACTAAAAATAAGCATTCTTATTTAATTCCCAGTTCATACTAGTTGAAGATGAAGAGAGTACTTTCTATCATTGAAATTTCAAGACCCTAAATGGAGAAGGAAATGGCACTCCATTCTAGTACTCTTGCCTGGAAAATCTCATGGATGGAGGAGCCTGGTAGGCTGCAGTCCATGGGGTCACAAAAAGTCGACACGACTGAGTGACTTCACTTTCATTTTTCACTTTTATGCATTGGAGAAGGAAATGGCAACCCACTCCAGAGTTCTTGCCTGGAGAATCCCAGGGACAGGGGAGCCTGGTGGGTTGCCTTCTATGGGGTTGCACAGAGTTGGACATGACTGAAATGACTTAGCAGCAGCAAAGGATATAAAATATAAAGTAAAGAAATGATTAAATGTTGACCTTTGGTTCAAGGTCTTGTTTTGAAAAGTATTTCAATGCTTTACCTCCACAAGATACAAGAATTATATCCTCAGGTCCCCCAAAGAGAGTTTCTTATAACTTCCTCTTTGAAATTTCAACGATGTTTAAAATAATCTCTGGTGTGTGTGGTTGCTCAGTCACTCAGTCGTGTCTGAGTCTTGTGCAACCCCTTGGACTGTAGCCCACCAGGCTTCTCTGTCCATGGGGATTCTCCAGGCAAGAATATTGGAGTGGGTTGCCATTTTCTCCTCCAGGGGATCTTCCCAACCCAGGGATCAACCTAACCCACATCTCTTATGTCTCCAGTGTTGGCAGGCAGGGTCTTTACCATTAGTGTTAGCTGGGAAGCCCAAACAATCTTTGGGGTCCCTGTTTATTTTAAATCCTGTTTCTTCATTTTGTAATAGAAGTTCCAGGTATCTTTTAGTAACTTTGTAACTGTACCTTTACAATCCACTCAAATGCCAAATCTGACAACAGACAAAATCATGTTTCCATTTTCACATGACTGAATTTGCACATAACTTAATTTTTCCTAATAGTGATTGTCAAGATAAAGCAAAAATTTAATCAATATTTGTTGGACACTGTGCATCACTAGTCACTGCTAGGCTCTGAGTGCACAGCCACTAGCTAGACACACAAGGCTGCCCTTAATGCTGCACACTTGATAGTTGAGATGACAAACACACAATTACTAACTACCGTGGAGAAGGGTGTTTTGGGTACACTTAGCAAGGTGTCTAAGTTGGTACTTGTGGGGAGGTCAGATGAACAGTCTGAGATAATAATCAATTCTGACCTAATGGACAAGGAGGACCTACCTGGTGTGGTGGAGGCAATAGTGTGGAAAAGGCATGTTTGAGATCTGACAGGGGAGAGAAGAGCAAAGATCAGTTTAGGAACTTAAAGGAAATCGATGCTTAGAGCCTAGGTGTGAGGAGCCTGTTAAGTCATGCTAAGAAATGACACCTCACACTAGTGCCAATAGGGAGCTATTACAAGATTCAAAACAGGGGACTAACATGATCATAATTGCTTTATGTATATACAGATATTAAAATGGTAATGTTCTGTCCTTGTTTTTGCTGAAGACTGGAGACTGTAAGTACCCCACACTGGGAGTGGTAGCCAGCCTGAGGAGGATTTGCAGAGGGGTGTTCTCAGACGAGGGATGAGGGATGTAGCTCACAGTAGCTGATATTAGCCTCCAGACAGTGCCAGAAGGATACAGAAGTAGCAATGGAAAGGTGATGGGGGTGGGATGTTCACTGTGATGTAAGATCTGTCACGTCTCCCCTTGAGAGGGTGGGGAGCTCCTGGGGGATCCTTCTGATCCTCTCATATTTGTCCCCCTCAGCATGGGGGATGCAGAGCTGAGAAAGACAAAGGGTAAGACCATGGCTGGAGCCCCTGGACCAGTGGTGTGTAAGCTGTATGTAGGGTGTAACAAGTCCATGTGTGCTTTCGTAGTAACCAAACCTGGGGTGGGCTGAGGAAAAGGTGAGGTGAGTCCACTGGAGACCAAGCAATTAAATGCACTTGGAGTTGTTCTTGTAAGAGATGCTCTAGCTGAGGTGATGTCCAGACAAGGACTGCTGAAAAGCGGGGATTGAGAAAGTAGGTTCATGTGATCCTGCAGAGTGTATAGCTGTGCTAGGGAACCAGAGGGGGTGGTCTTCATAAAGGGCCTGTCTCAACAAACCCCACTGTGTTAGTCTGCATTCCCTGGAGAAGAAGAATGAATAGGGTGAGTGTGTGTGTATGTCTGTGAGTGTGTTTGCAAATGCCTATTTTAAGAACTTGGCTACATGATTATGGGGACTATCAAGCCCAAAATCTTTAGGGTGGGCTGGCAGGAAGAGTTATGCTGCAGCTCAAATCTGAACATAATTTGGAGGCAGAATTCTCTCTTCCCCAGGGAATGTCCATCTTTTTAATATCAAGGCCTTAAACTGACTGGATGAAGCCCATCCACAACATAGAGGGTGATCTACTTTATTCAAAGTCCACTGACTTAAATGTTGATCTCATCTAACAAATACACTCACAGGAACATCCAGACTGTTATTTGACCAAACATCTAGATACTTTGACCAAGCCAAGTTGACTCATACAATGAACCATCACATCCACAATTAACTGGCACTAAATCTCAGCTTTAAAAAAACCAAGATCATGGCATCTGGTTCCAGATCATGGCATCTGGACCTTTGCCAACAAAGGTACGTCTAGTCAAAGCTGTGGTTTTTCAGTAGTCATGTACATTTGTGAGAGCTGGACAAGAAAGAAGGTTGAGAGCTGAGGAATTGATGCTTTTGAAATGTGGTGTTGAAGAAGACTGTTGAGAGTCCCTCATATAGCAAGGAGGTCCAACCAGTCCATCCTAAAGGAGATCAGTCCTGTATATACATTGGAAGGACTGATGCTGAAGCTCCGATCCTTTGGCTACCTGATGGGAAGAGCTGACTCATTTGAAAAGATCCTGATGCTTGGAAAGATTGAAGGCAGGAAGCAAAATGAATGATAGAGGATGAGATGGTTGGATGGCATCACCGACTCAATGGACGTGAGTTTGAGCAAGTTCTGGGAGATGGTGAAGGACAGGAAAGCCTAGCATGCTGCAGTCCATGGGGTCACAAAGAGTTGGACATGACTGAGCGACTGAACAACAACAATCAAAGTTAGCTGCAAACACATTTTACAGTCATAGAAATGTAGACTGTAAATGGACATGTAAAAACATGCATGTAGAGGCCAAGCAATACTCAGTGTCAGTCAAGAGAGAGAGCTCTTCTGTCCCCTTACATGCCCTTCTGTCCATTCCAACTGTGAAGATGCTGGACACCACACAGCCAGCAGGGAGGAAGGCCACAGGGGTCCTGTTCCCAGCACAGTCCTGTTCTCACGGCTGGAAGAGGAGAAACACCTTAAATTCCAGAGCCTTAGTTATTTCATGTGGATGGACGTAGTGATGACTGACTCTTTCTGCTGTCTAAAGTGACAGAGGAAGAAGATCCAGTGACCCAGAACAGACTTGTAAGAACAATAGAGGGAAAATAAAGCCACTTTATTCCTCTGTCTGGGGTACCTGAGCCTTCAGCAAACTAGCTCCAGTCAGAAGGATGTCTCTGCCTGCTGTGGGGTGATGATTTTAGTGCCCCCTGTTCTTTCAACATGGCAGGAAATGTTCTGTCTTAGGAGCCAGCCTGCCTCTTTCTAGCTGTTTGTGCCCTTGACAATGTATGGGTTTTCCTGTGCCTCCAATTCCTTATTGATACCGTGGGGATAAAGACAGCCTCAACCTCGTGAGGTTGCTGTGGGTGTTGCTGGCCGGCACACGGAAAGCACCATGTACATCTAGGTCATGATGATGAGGACGGTGGTGATAGTCATGGTGATGATGATAGAGCTGGGGAAGTGGGCCTGAAAAGGAAAATGTTTACAAGGACAAACGCTAGCATAACCCTTTCCTTAGATTTCTTTGTCTAATCTTGGTACTTTGAGTTTTACAGAACTAGTTAGAAGATGAGTTTAAAACCATATATATTTTTTTAAATTAATGTATTTGATTAGAAGGAGTGTGCTTTAATGACTTCTTCCCTAACCTGATCTTATTATCAGCTTCACAGAGAATCAGCACTGACATTATTGCATCTGGCATTTTCTGAGAAGTCAGGCTAACCTGTCCAATTTCTCAAAGAGAGAAATAGGATAATGAGGATAATCTCTTTAAAATCTTCCAACCACTTCGTAGGGATTAAGTCTAAGACTCTACCACTAAAGCTTCCTTAGAAAAAACAACAACTGCCCTTAACCTCACTTTGTAGTTTCATCTCCTCCTGCTCTGCCCCTTGTAGTCCAGGCTGTTCACTGTTCTCTGGAGTACCATGATTTTCACATTATTGTCTTAAGGTTTCATTCATACTGTTTCCGCTGATTGAAACACCCTGATTTGTATTCTTTTCTAAATTGGCCTCTCTGTCTCCAGACTGACTCCC
This sequence comes from Antilocapra americana, assembly GCA_007570785.1. Taxonomy (NCBI): domain Eukaryota; kingdom Metazoa; phylum Chordata; class Mammalia; order Artiodactyla; family Antilocapridae; genus Antilocapra; species Antilocapra americana. The sequence goes on from ML663020.1 coordinate 1,327,101, forward strand.
TGGAATCCATTCTTCCCACTGCAGCCAGATGTTTGGAAGCTGGAAATTGATCCTATCAGTGCCCTACTTATTTTCCTTACATAGCTGCTGCTTGCCTTAAGGGATAGAATTCCATCCCCTCGAGAGAGTTTATAATATTTTCTTGGCTTTTCTGGGCTTATCGGCGTTAGCCTGACTCACAATGTGATGAGTCACCCCAGCCCTTTTAGAAACCGTTTCCTTGGTTTCACATAGTCTCCCAGTTTTCTCCACATGTCCTGCTCGTAGGAACGTGTGGGTTCAGTTCACTCATCAGATTTAGAGTTGTCAGGTACAAACCGGACACCCACTTAAATATTAACCTCATGTACATGGCAAATACCTGGAGAAGGAAATGACAACCTACTCCAGTATTCTTTCTTGCCTGGCAAACCCCATGGACAGAGAGGAGCCTGATGGACTACAGTCCATGGGGTTGCGAAGAGTCAGACAACTTAGTGAGTAACAGCAGCAATAGCAAATAGCAAATAACTTGTATAAGTGTGTCCTGAATAGTTTATGGGACAGATTTATACTACAAAGTTTTTGTTGTTTATCTGAAAGTCAAATATAAATGGGCACCTTGTATTTTTATTTGCTAAATCTAGCGATCCTACTTAAATTACAATGAAGTCTTTTAGAACCAAATCATATGTTCTCTTAACATCCTAGACTTCATGACTCTAACTCCATGGTTGAAATGGTTAATCTGATTTTCTCTTCTAGATTGTGTTCTCTCTCACGACAAGGATCATGTCTTTATCACTGTATTGTTTGCAGCTATGGCTAGAAAAAGAACAGTTCCTGGAAAACAGAAGCCATTGAACAAAGTCTTAGTGAATACATGAATAGATGGATGGATGGATGGATGGATGAATATGTTAGAATTCTTATGGAATGCCTCTTCAGTAGGACATCTTCCTGAGAAAACTGTTTGGTTATTATCTCTCTTTTGGGATCATGTTTTATGTCTTTCCTTTATAGCTCTTATCACACATATAACATGCATGACCCTTAAAATTGTTGGTTTACATGTCTGTACACCTTCCTGCCTGATGAGCATCAGTGGTCATAGGTTAAGTCTTTACCCCCTGGTGATTGTGCTTCTCACTTTCTACATTGACTTATTAATTAATCACTGGTATAGAGTTAGCAATAATTGCTATTTAAAGAAGGGACCTAAGTACCCTCTCTGGAGAGAAAATGCTGACCTGAGCTTGAACATGATGTGCAGCTGTTGACAATGCATGTGTATTTCAGTGATGTTAAAAGGAAAATTGGTGTTGCTGCTGTGCAGTTGCTCAGTCATGTCCAACTCTTTGTGACCCCATGGACTGCAGCACGCCAGGCCTCCCTGTCCCTCACCATCTCCCAGAGTTTGCCCAAGTTCATCTTCATTGTATTCATGATGCTGTCCAACCATCTCATCCTCTGAAGCCCTCTTCTCCTTCTTCCCTCAATCTTTCCCAGAATCAGGAACTTTTCCAATGAATCATCTATTCATATCAGATGACCAAAATACTGGAGCTTCAGCATCAACCCTTCCAGAGACTATTCAGGGTTGATTTCCCTTACTATTGACTGGTTTGATATCCTTGCTGTCTAAGGGACTTTCAGGAGTCTTCTCCAGCACCACAGTTTGAAGGCACCAATTCTTTGGCTTTCTGGCTTCTTTCCTGTCCAGCTTTCATAAATATATGGCACCACTGGGAAGACCATAGCCTTGACTATTCAGACCTTTGTCAGCAGAGTAATGTCTCTGCTTTTCAGCTCACTGTGTATGTTTGTCATCATCTTAACATTTGTCATCATTCTCTTTCACAGGAGAGTTAAGGAGCCAGCTTAAGACTAAATAGTGAAAAAAAAACTAAGATCATGGCATCCTTCCTCATTACTACATGGCAAATAGAAGGGGAAAAGGTGGAAGCAGTGGCAGAGTTCCTCTTCTTGGGCTCCAAAATCACTGTGGACGGTGACTGCAGCCATGAAATCAGAAGACGATTGCTTCTTGGCAAGAAAGCAATGACAAAAGGAGAATAGTGCCTGTCAAATCACTTGCTCATTTGCTCAAAATTAAATACTTTATTTTAATAAAGAACTGAGTATCATGCAGATGAAAGTTCACAAGGCAATAACAATAACTAATATTATGTGCCAAGTAATATTATGTGCTGTGAAATTAAAAGCATAATCTCTATTAAACTTCATAACTAAATGAACAGAAGTGGATACTCATCTCTTCATAGCTCTGTATTAAATATGTGAAAATCAGGCTTAATGATGTCCCTAAGGCTCTAAGTAGTAGATAATGGAAAAATCTAAAACTTTTTTGCTAATCAATAAAAATACTCTTTAAAATATAGTATAATATCTATCTATCTGTCTATCTGTATAATATGAAAAGTGGTTGAAAGGAAGAAGAGAAGGCTTTCCAGGAGGCTTAGTGGCAAAGAATCCGCCTGCCAATGTAGGAAACATGAGTTCAGTTCCTAGGTCAGGAGGATTCCCTGGAGGAGGGCATGACAACACACTCCAGTATTCTTGCCTGGATAAAAAAAGAAAAAAAGATAAATGCTGTCATGTATTTGGAGGAGGAGATTGTGTGTGTTCCAGGGAGCAGCAGTAAGCCCAGTGGGAAATATCCATGACTAAATAAGTGCAGGGCTTTCCTAATACCTGAGGTTATTAAGTGTAAATAACTCCTTTAGAAGTAGAATAATTAGATTTGGGATTGAATTGCTTTGCGATTCTTCTACAAAGTATACTTTGCACATTCCTGGAAGATTTAAGAGGTGATATCGTAAAGGTGAGTCACAGAGGAGATTCCATACATAGTTCACTTGTACAGGTTTACAGACCAAAAAATGGTATCTTTGGTACTTGAAAGATGTTGGATTTATATGTGTGAATTTATATGTAGAAAGTTCAGGCTTTTTGTGAATTTCTATAGAATTGGTAGTTGGCTGGGAAAAGATGTCACTTTAAAGCTATAAATACTTTCAGTCTCTGAGATAAAGACTTAAATATCCCCATTGGACTTTCCGTTTCACTATTTATAGTAACTATTGAGAAAGATCCTTTATTGATGCCAAGCAGCATCTTATGGTTCTTTGGGGGACATTTTGAAGTAATTGTTAGCTGTAATGAAGAGGTTTCTGACTAGGAAGGGAAATGTAGCACTGGGGATCTACAGAGTCAGGTATTTTTGAGACAGGACTCCATCTCCACAGGCTATTCTGCTTATGAGAGAGGAGTGTGTCTTTCTTCATATGGATTTAGACTGTACTTTTCTCTGTAGAGGTGCTTGCTAGGTTGTTCTTGTAGGAAGACTCCATGGCAGGAACTATGAAGTGGTGTCCAGAAGTAAAGGGATTATAGTTATATTGAGATTCTGCCTGTTTGTTCCAGGAATGACCTGCGCAACATTCTATGTAGGTCAATAACCAAGACATTGTGGGATGTACTTATGTTGGAATATTACATTCTGATGTTACTGTGCTTTTGGGCCTATTAGGTAAGAGTGCACACGTTCTGAATGCCTTAGGTGGATGCTCAGTTTCCATTATCTATGATCCTATAATTAGCATATCCAGAGCCTAAGGCAGGGTCCACTCTTTGTTCTCAGTTGTTGAGACCTGATTCTGAGGATCAGCTCTCCTTTAGGGCACTGTCATTGATTGGGTTGAGCTGGTCCTTTAACAGAGGGGTAGGTTGCAGATTGCAGGGGAAGACAGTGATGTGAAAGTATGGAGGTACTTGCCACTTTCTCATGTAGGTCTGAAACAAAGCTTGAGTGTTTCCTCTCACCATTTATTTTTAACACAGTACTGAAAGTTCTACAGTGATGACAAGAAAAAGAAAATATTAGAAAATGGATTGGGAAGGAAGAAATAAAAATCTCTCTTTGTTTGCAGTTGACATTTTCACTTATGTAGAGGACCTGCTAGATCCTTTGACCCCAAGAGCAGCCATGTGTACTGTAGGTTGTAAGTTACTGTGCTGTAATTCTCTCATGTAAATTAATACATGCTTAGCAAACATCTATTGTATGTTACATACTGCTTCCTTCTGCGTTGGGACAACTCAGAGAAAAGCCAGTGCCATGCCTAGGATATAATGATAAACTGCAGGAAGTGGCCACTCTGCTGTGTGCTGCCCTCCCAACTGTGCCCTCTCATCCTGGGACAGTGTTCCAGTGATAGGTCACCCAAAGATGAAGGGTAGCCTGAGACATGCCCCAGGTTTCTCTGAGAGGCAGAACAAAGAGAACAGCAGTGAGGATGCCAAGATGCCAGAGTCAAGGCAGAGACTAATGTCTAGTGACTCATCAGGAAATGGTGGAAGTGGTGGTTGTGAAAATCTTGTCATGTCCCCACTGAGATCATCTGCAGCAGAGAGTGCTGTGGGCTGCCAGCCCAGCTGCTGTCACCCAGGTTTTCCACTGAGCATGTGCTAAGGCCACAGTTCTCTCAGGGTGTGGTTGGCTGTCATCTGAGCACAGTAGAGGGTCTAGCGCCACCCCGTTCCTGTGATGCACAGTCCTCTAGTGGGTGACCTTATCCCCGATGGTCTGGACAGATGCTTTCTAGATGGAGCTTGTAGTCTGAGACTCTTCTCACCTAATTCTCCCTCCTTGCCCTTCCCTTCTACAGGAGTCTGGTTTTGAGGCTCTGCCCAGTCCCTGCTGCTCCCTCTCCCCTCACTTCCACACATGCTGATTCCCAGCTGAGGTCTTCTTAGACAATTGGACCTCATGCAAGTGCTCTGTGTGACATGTAGCAAGCCTGGCAGGTGTGGATTGAGAACATGTATAATTTTGATGCTCATATAATGTGAAGAAATTGAGCTTGGACTTTTTAGTTGTATATGCAAGTTCAACATATCAAGTTAGACAGTCACCTAAAAAAAGAAAATCTGAACTACTCCCAGCTGGAAGAAACAGAGGAGGTTGTGCAGTATTGTCTTCATCATAAGAAATACGTATTTGGTCTTTGGCCCTATTCCTGGCTCAGAACTCCTACCAACCTTGGAATTTCCTAAGTGATGAGGGTGATACAGTTGTCTTTAATTATGTCAATGAGGTGGCTTTTGGTAGCACCTAAGGAGGGAGGAAACCAACCTCTGGGGAGGGGAGAGGGGCTGGAGGTTGAAAGGGGGACCAATGGCTGATGATGTAATCAACCATACTTATTTAATGAAGTGTCCATGAAATCCAGAAGGACCAGACTCTTTGAGCTTCTAGGTTGGTGAACATGGGGGGAGGCAAGGAGTGAGGGGCGAGGGTGGGGCTCAGAGAGGGCATGGAAGGTTTGTGCGCTTTCCCTATAACCAGCCCTATACATCTCTTCCATCTGGCTGTTCCTGTTTTATAGCCTATTATAATAAACTGGTAGTATAGTAAGTAAAATATTTCTCTTGAGTTCTCTGTGCCACTCTAGAAAAGTAATCAAGCCCAAGGAGAAGGACATTGGAAGCTCTGACCTATAGTGGATTGGTCAGAAACACTGGTGACAACGTGGATTTGAGATTGGTGTCAGAAGTGGGGCGTAGCCTTTTAGGACTGAGTCCTTACCCATGGGATCTGACACTGTCTCCATCAGAATCGAATTAGGTGCAGGACACTTGCGCAGGGAATTGCTGGTATGGAGAAAAATCCAATCGGTAATTAGAATTGGAATCAGAATCATACATTGTTACTGAGATCCTCAATTCAGTTCAGTCATTCAGTCATGTCCGACTCTTTGCGACCCCATGGACTCTAGCACACCAGGATACCCTGTCCATCACCAACTCCTAGAGTTTACTCAGACTAATGTCCATTGAGTTTGTGATTACATCCAACCATCTCATCCTCTGTCATCTGTTTCTCCTTCCACCTTCAATCTTTCCCAGCATCAGGATCTTTTCCAATGAGTCAGTTTTTTGCATCAGGTGGCCAAAGTACTGGAGTTTCAGTTTTAGCATCAGTCCTTCCAATGAATATTCAGGACTGATTTCCTTTAAGATGGACTGGTTGGGTCTCCTTGCAGGCCAAGGGACTCTCAAGAGTCTGCGCCAACACCACAGTTCAAAAGCATCAATTCTTCAATGCTCAGCTTTCTTTATAGCCCAACTCTCACATACATACATAACTACTGGAAAAACAATAGCCTTGACTAGATGGACCTTTGTTGGCGAAGTAATGCCTCTATTTTTTAATATGCTATCTAGGTTAGTCATAGCTTTTCTTCCAAGGAGTAAGCATCTTTTAATTTCATGGCTGCAATCACCATCTGCAGTAATTTTGGAGCCCCCCAAAATAAAGTCTGACATTGTTTCTCCATCTTTTTGCCATGAAGTGATAGGACCAGATGCCATGATCTTAGTATTCTGAATGTTGAGATTTAAGCCAACTGTTTCACACTCCTCTTTCACTTTCATCAAGTGGCTTTTTAGTTCCTCTTCACTTTCTGCCATAAGGGTGGTGTCATCTGCATATCTGAGGTTGTTGATATTTCTCCCGGCAATCTTGATTCCAGCTTGTACTTCATCCAGCCGAGCATTTTTCATGATGTACTCTGCATATAAGTTAAATAAGCAGAGTGACATTATACAGCCTTGACGTACTCCTTTTCCCATTTGGAACCAGTCTGTTCCATGTCCATTTCTAACTATTGCTTCCTGACCTGCATGCAGAGTTCTCAAGAGGCAGGTCAGGTGGTCTGGTATTCTCATGTCTTGAAGAATTTTCCACTCTTTGTGGTGATCCACACAGTCAAAGGGTATGCCTGTGGTTGAGACAATGGCCAGGGTGGGGAGAAGAAAGCATATTTTGATTTCAAAAGCCTGGAAAGAAGGACTGCTGTCAGAGAGAAGACAGACAAAGACTCAACGTAAGGAAGTGCAGAAAAATAGGTTCAAAGTGGGATGCCACAAAATATAGACCAGAGCAAGAAAATGAAAAGGGAGACAAAAATCCATGATGTAGACACAATCATACAGGTTCCAGCAAAAATGCAGGAATGAAAAGGAAACATTATGGTTTGGGCATGTATAGTGTAAGCCTGAAAACTGCTTCAACTCATGAATATAGACAATGAGTCAGTTTTTTGCATCAGGTGGCCAAAGTACTGGAGTTTCAGTTTTAGCATCAGTCCTTCCAATGAATATTCAGGACTGATTTCCTTTAAGATGGACTGGTTGGGTCTCCTTGCAGGCCAAGGGACTCTCAAGAGTCTGCGCCAACACCACAGTTCAAAAGCATCAATTCTTCAATGCTCAGCTTTCTTTATAGACCAAAGGATTTAATGATAACTTATTTGAGGCAGGGTTTCCACAGATGATGTAGATCAAACAAAACAAAGGCCAGGATCAAGTCCCATATGAAGAAAAGAAAGAGTATGAAGTGTTGCTGTTGGAAGTAATCTCTGGCACATCCGGCTCTGAATGGTTACTTCTCATCTCTGAAGGAGAAGAAAGTGAAGGAATTACCATTGGCATCAGAAATCTTGCATTAGTTGAACACGTTAGAAGGTTACTCATTCAAGTCTTTACACACTTTCTGATATCAAACAATGGAATACATGAAATAATTTGAAATATTAGAAATAGCAAATGCAAATTTTAGTAAAAAATGAGTTATTCTGTACAAGAATAATAATGTTTAGCTAGATATTTATTTTTAAATAGTTTTTCCCCAATAGTGGAGATAGACTTACACAATCTATTAATATTTCTTCCCCAAAATTTCTTCTCACATATTTTGAGTGCTTAGGTATTTAGAATCAAGCAGCCAGCATTTGATTTTCAAAGTGTTGCTAATTAACCCTTACAAAGATTTAATTCAGGCAATGTGAAAATCAGATGAAAAAAGTAATCATTTAAGCAGAGAGTAGAAAGGAAAATGAGCTTCCTGGGTGGCTCAGTGGTAAAGATCCCACCTGCTGATGCAGGAGATGCAGTTTCAGTCCCTGGGTGGGGAAGATTCCCTGGAGGAGGATATGACAACCCACTTTAGTATTCTTGCCTGGGAAATTCCATGGACAGAAGAGCCTGGCGGGCTACAATCCATGGGGTGACGAACAGTCAGACATGGCTTAGTGACTAAACAGTGACAATAATAACAGAAAAGAAAATGTCAACTATACTTGTGTTTCATTGGTTTGACTCAATATAGTTGTTTAAAACAAACCAACAGACAAGACCAATTGCATGTTCTCCCATTTCTATTTTCTAGGGAGTAGAATGGGAAGCTCTATCTTTTTTTCAAGTCACTCATGGGTCCAGTTGTTTTACAACTGGTGTTTGTTTCCTTTCATGTAAAAGTGAAATACCACTAATCCATAAGTTACAAGTTCTAGTAAAGAAAAATCAGGTGTTGTGTTTGACACAATGGACAGATTCCTGGCATCCAGCGGGGATGCAATGTATGGTGGTTCTTAACTCAAGGAGAGTGAAACATCAGAGGTATCTTTAATAAGTGTTAGTCGAAAATGGTGAACAGGAAAAACATAAGGTTGTCCAAAACATAAAGGCATAAGGATAAGAAATCTAAATCAACATTACAAATGTAGGGCAAAGGCACATATAATCAAATAAATCATAAGACCTGCAAGAAGGATGCATGTTTGGGGAAGAAAAATAGAGAGTTTCCTAAATATATGTGAATCAAGAAGACAAGGAAGGAAGATTATAAGCCCCTGGAGAGAGATTGAAAGGAATTCAATGACGGAAGAAGCAAATGCAGCACAAAAACTGAATGACTTATTTGTTTTAGTGCTCACTGGGGAAAACCTGAAGTTCTCCTGGAAAGTGAAAAGTTCCAGGGGGGAGATGGCAAAACTCCTAAAACCAAAGAACTGGAAAATCATTTACATAGGGAGCGTCTCATCAGAATGAGCTTACAGTGCCTGCAGATTGCTTTATTGGGGAATTTTGTCAAAATGATTTCAGGTGTGAAAGTCCCTGCAAATTGATAATTTAGGGATGAGACTCCGTGGGTATCTGCATGTTAGAACTATGTGAAATAATATTTTATGCTCATAGATATGTGCTGCAGCATTATTTATAATAGAGAAGAATGGGGATTTCTGTAAAAATCCAAAAAGAAGAGAATTGTTAACTATTATAAAAGTTATAATAAAATATTTTATCAACAAAATAATGCTTATAAAAATAAAACTGTCATAAAATGCTTATAATGTCTTAGGTTAATTTGTATTTTTATTTGCTAGTGTAATTTAACTACAGTGGCCTGCAAAAATACATTTTATACCACAATCAAACAAACATATACACATATATAAAGGTGAAACAAAAGTTTTACCAAAACATCTACCCAGAGAGTTAATCTTTTTTTTGAGACATTAAAAAAAAAAAGTTTTAGGTTTACAACACATTGACAGAAAGCTACAGAAATTCTCCATAGACCCCTCCCCTCACATTCATGGCCATTATCAACAGAGTGGTGCCTTTAAAAAAAAACAAAAACAAGGATGAACTACACCAGCACACCATAGTCACCAAGGTCCCCAGTTCATCTTGGGGTTCACTTTAATAAAGTGAGTAGTGCTGCAGCTTCTGTGGATTTGGACAAAACTATAATAGCTGAGTGCTGAAGAATTTATGCTTTTGAGCTGTGGTGTTGGCGAAGACTCTTGAGAATCCCCTGGACTTCAAGGAGATCCAACCAGTTCATCCTGAAGGGGATCAGTCCTGGGTGTTCATTGGAAGGACTGATGTTGGAGCTGAAGCTCCAGTATTTTGGCCACCTCATGCGAAGAGCTGACTCACTGGAAAAGACTCTGATACTGGGAAGGATTGGAGGCAGGAGGAGAAGGGGACGACAGAGGATGAGATGGCTGGATGGCATCACTGACTCGGTGGACATGGGTTCGGGTGGACTCCGGGAGTTGGTGATGGACAGGGAGGCCTGGTGTGCTGCAGCCCATGGGGTTGCAAAGGGGGTTGGACACGACTGAATTGAACTGAACTGATAATAATGCATATCTCTCATTATAATGCTATTCAAAGAATTTTCACTGCTCAGAGAAATAACTTCTTAACTTTCTGTATTCATCTCCCTGCAAACTCCTGGCAATCACTGATATTTTTATTGTCTCCATAGTTTTGCATTTTCCAGAATGCCATATAGTTGGAATCTGTTTTTCTGTTTTGTTCTTTCTCCTTGAAAAGAGAGATTCAAAGCCTTTCTAAGACCACTTATGGCCCACCCACACATGGACCAGACAGGCTCTAGGTGACAAGGACACCAACCAAATACTGCAGCTTTTCTTCCAATACCCAGCCCTGTCCCACTGTCCTGCCCAGCAGCCACGTGAAGGGGCAGGGGACACATGATGCGTGTTTGTAGGAAGGCCACTCCTTTTGTGCCCTTTGTTACAATGAATACAGATTCCTGTCCAGTGTGTTGTAAGCAGACAAGCCATTTCTTCAGGGCCTTGCTCTGAGCACACCCCATATAATATTAATATAATATTAACTGAATGAAAATTCCATATACAGAACAATTAAAATTGGTGAAAGACAGTAATCAAAGGAAAAAAACCAAGGCAATCCATAATAAAATGCTAAAACTAATCATCTCTGATCAAGGCTATAGGTTATTTTTATGTTCTTCTAATTTTATGGACTTTCTAAAATTAGTAGGTACTTTTTATGTGCAGACATATGTTAAATGTGAATCTGTATTTTATAACTACTGTGAAAAGTTTAAAAAATCAAGTAGCTCTAGAAGACATATAAATAAAAGCAGCATTTCTTTGTTCCACCTTTTTTGCTTTCCCAAGTCATCCACTTTCAAACCTTTTAACTGTTTCTTCTGCTATTTACCTCCATAAACTAAATAACCATCATTTAGTTTTTAAGGGATTATTTATTGAATTATTCATGTAGAAAATAGATTTGCTTTTTTTCATGTCTCTGTCCCCAACCCCACACAAATAATTTCTCTTTTTTCTAACAACACATTTGTCTCTTATTTAGATGAAATAAGTCATATTTATTTATTTTTTGTGAGTATTTTGTGTTTATCCAGAGTGGAGTTGTTGTATAATGTCATATACTATTTCATTCTCTTCCTTGTACAAGTTATTATTTTCCTTGCAGGCCAATAGTTGACCCCTTTTGTTGTTTTCTTTGGAGCTTATTCTGAAACTATCAGAGATGTAAAGATCTTCTCAATGTAATTGAATAAATCAAGTAAGGTCTGAGTTTAAATTCCTTGGAAGTAGAGCTGGTAAAGGGGTGTGGATGCATGGGTTTTACTGAGTCAGCACACACAGGAGAAGAGTGTGGGTAGCACTGGTCTGGGATAGGAAGTAAGCAGGGCGTTTTCTCTCATGGGGGTTTTCCTTTTGTTTGCTTCCAAGGGCAGAGTTACCTCTGAGCACTGTGGGCAGCCTAGGTGGCTCAGTGGGTAAAGAATCCATCTGCAATGAAGGAGACACAGAAGATGTGGGTTCAATCCCTGGGTCGGGAAGATTCTCTGGAAGAAGAAATGGCAACCCACTCCAGTATTCTTGCCTGAGAAATCCCATGGACAGAGTTGGACCCAACTGAAGTGACTGAGCATGCACTGTGGGCAGTGGAATGTAGCTTATAATCTCCAGGACCTGATGGCTCCCTCGTGGAGCAGGACAGAAAAAGGGATGGATGACTGTCCTTAGCCTTCACCAGCTGGAGGAGGGTGCACTGGCCCAGTTAAATGGGCTGGGGCAGGTCCAGAGCATCCAATGTATGGAATCTCTAGGCGTCTCCTTCCCCACGTCCCTTCCTTCCCACTTCCCCTATCCCCTTACACCTGGCCCCATCCTTTTCTTCCTTCTCTTTCCCTCCTCCCTCCCCTCCCCTTCCCCGTCCATCCCTCCATCTGTCTGTCTTGAGGACCTTGTTCTTGGGTGTCCAGATGAAAGGATCTGCAGGTTTTCTCTTGAAGTAGCCAGATTCTCTAGAGAGTAACCCCATTTCTTGCCTGAGGCATAGATTCCCTTTTTCCATATTCTTGGACCCTACAAGGGGGGTGGTCTAATGGACTGTGTTTTGCAGCACGGGAATGCTCTCCTGTTCCATGTTTGTTCCGCTCTTCTGTAACTGTGTGTCACTTAAGCCCAGTCCTCTGCCAGGCTACAAGGGGGCTATAAAAGGGAAGAGATTCTGGGATCAAATTTCTTAAGTAGCCTTCCAACCAGTGATTCTGCTTTTAGTCCCTCCCCTATATCTCTGCTTTCGAAAATAACTGTTTGCCCAACCTGAATCATTCCAGGTTCTGTGATTAAAATCTTTTTCTCTCTTCCTTTGGATGGCTGTCTTAGCTTTTCCTTTCCCCACTGTGCTTAGTAAGCTGAAATGTGTCCTGCTTTCCAGCTGTAAACCTTCCCTTGATACGTACCTGCTGTCTTTAGGGTTCATTCCTGTTCTTCCTCATTACTCTCATTATAGTCAGTTTTAGGGGGCAAATTTACATTCAATCACCATGTTAAAATAAGACACTGTCATTTGTAAGAAAAGTGAACTCTTAATGTGCTTGGTTTCCACCTGTGTTGACAGAAATGGTAAAACCAATTAGTAGATATATTTTGTCTTATGAACCTCTGCAGATAATTAAGCAAAGTGGAAACAAAATGCAGCAAATTGAAAATGGTAACATGCCTGTCTTTATTCGTGTTTGTGGACTCTTCTTTGCTAGACACTTGAATTTGGGGGAATAGGAGGAAATAGCTATCACTGGCAGTATAGGATTGCTTGAAAAACATAAAGTGAAAGTGTTAGCCACTCAGTTGTGTCTGACTCTTTGGGACCCCATGGACTGTAGCCCACATGGCTTCTCTGTCCATGGAATTCTCCAGGCAAGAATACTGGAATGGGTTGCCATTTCCTCCTCCAGGGGACCTTCCTGACCCAGGGATCGAACCCGTGTCTCCAGCATTGCAGGCAGATTCTTTACCGTCTGCGCCACTAGAGGATGGTTTATATTTGTGTGTAAAAGGTACACTGTTCCTTTGTGAAATCTGTCAACCTTGTGTCTCTGAAGTAATGTTCTTTGTTTGGGTCCAGGGTGAGATTCTGGGTTCTGAAAACTCTCAGCATGCAGGATTTTGTGACATATAATATGTGGAGGGTGCACTGTTCCTGTCTCTAGTCCACATATAAGTAAGTTTTCAGTCTTTTATTCCAATAATAAAAATTTCTGGGCTGCACATTCACTTGTAAGATATGCCCATAATAAAAAGAAAGTTCTGCCTCCCTGCAGAATCACTCAGCCAAGGAAGTTCCATTTTTATGAGGAAGCAAATCCCTTGAGAGAAAGCTTGATGGGGCTGGAATCTAAAAACAAAATTCCTGCTAGAGTACTGACCAGGGCGTAGCCCAATGGTCCTGTATTATTATAAATTGATACTGATAGAAACTAAGTCTGCTGCTAATTTGCTCAAGTAATAATTACAGTAATGATTTATAGAATACTTCATATTTCTCACAATATTATCTGAACAGTTGCTCATTTTATTTTTATTAGAATACTGAGAATGTTAATATGTGGGATTCTTCATATATAACAGATAAAGCAATTGTGGAGTGAACTGCCAAATGTACTGTAGCTGTTTGAGCAGCAGAGCAGAGTGTAAAACTGACATCCATGAACTGAGCCCTAAATTCTCTGAGCTGCACAATTTGGGTTCTCTTTTAATATGCTCTGCACTCATAGATACCTTATATGCTTTGTTCTACAACTGTCTTATGAGATTTTTTTTTTATTTTTGTTTCTTTAAATACTGTGAAAGTCCATTCAAGCTGACAGAGAATCAACTCTGTGTCATTCATTAAATCTAAACTTTCTTCTAGTTGGTAGTTGTTAGCAAGTAAACTCCTATTTAATATTTATGTTTCCATAAAGTCTGAATTTCAGACTTGGCACCTTTTTTTTGAGATATGTGTATCTACCACTGTGGCATTCATTCCTGGTTTTGTGTTCCTTCTCTTCTGCTATCACCATCATCCTCATCATTATTGTTATTTTGCTCCTTAATACCTCCAAGCCTCTTTGGACTGAAAGAATTTAGTATAAGTAGTTCTAAGGGAAGCAGAAAATCTCAGGTGGACAAGTTTTGCGACTTGGGGTAGTGGTTGGAGAGACCAGGTCAAAAGAGACTCCTGGCTGAGCACATGAGGCTCTCTTACTTAGTGGAGAGAGTGTCTCTCTTAATCACAAGGCCCACAGGCATTCTTTTTTTTTTTTTTACTTTGGCTGCACAGCACAGCATGTGGGATTTCAGTTCCTTGAAAAGGGATCAAATCGGTGTCTCCTGTTGTGGAAGCACGCTATCTTAACCACTGGGCAATCCTCCACAGTTAATCTTGCCACATTCAGACACACCTTGCCCCATATAGTCTTTGAGAGCTACAGAAAATCAGCAACATGGCTCTGACATTGCCATTGAATAAGCTGTGGGGCCACTTGGCTTGCAAATTCCAGAAATAGATTTTCCAGTACCTGTAGCACCAAAATTACTCCATATATATTATGTATTACCAAATAGGTCATGGTATAATTTCTAGCCACACAAAGATGTCATTCCATTCTGAAATAATGTTCCTTGTGGTGCTGAAAAATAAACAGGCTTTGAAGTGAAGGAGAGAATGAAATCATTTCAAATACAGTATTTTCAGTGTTGAGAACAATTGCAAAATGGCATTGAGAAATTAATACTGTTGTCCACTGTGAATGATGGCGTCTGGGGTAGAAGGGTTCAGTAACTTGATTCTTAGCGGGTCTGTCCTTATCTCACCTGACTCCTGACATGCAGTCATTCTCCAAAAGCCTTAGTTGAAATGAAGGCAAAACTAGCAAGATTTTCTGTCTGTTGGTGAGTGCCTTCCTTAGGATCAATGGAGAAAGCAGATTGTTGACTGCCAAATTATTCCAGGATATTGAGAAGTGAGTAGACTTACTGACAAATGATGAGGATTTTCAAGGAGCTCCACAGTCATATCATTTGGTCGACCTTTGTTTCGACCTAGGTTGATAGAGTTGTCGTTTAGTTGCTGAGTCCTATCTGACTCTTTGCCACCACATGGACTGTAACCTGCCAGGCTCCTCTGTCCGTGGGATTTCCTGGGCAAGAATACTGGAGTGGGTTGCTATTTCCTTATCCAGGGGATCTTCCTGACCTAAGGATCAAACTCATGTCTCCTGCATTGTCAGGTGAATTCTTTGCCACTGAGCCACCAGGAAAGCCCCAGGTTGATAGAGTAGGAATCATAAAACTAAAATAGAATATATTTCTATTGTTTATCTTTTACTCAGTCTATGTCAACCTTGAGGTTGATGTTTATTATGAGCCAAAACAAACTCTAAGGATTAAAATAGTTATATATTCTATTTATTTATTTTTAAATATTTATTTTACATTGGAGTATAGTTTATTTATGATTTTAGCTTTGGGTATACAACACAGTGAATCAGTTATACATACACATACATCTATCCTTTTTCAAATTATTATCTCATTTAGGTTATTACAGAATATTGAGTAGAGTTCCCTGTGTTATACAGTAGATTCTAATTGGTTATTTATTTTAAATATAGTAGTGTGTGTGTGTCAATTTCAGACTTCCAATTTATCCCTTTATCCATCTTTCCCCTTTGGTAAACGGACTTGGAAAATATGTCTTTTTAAAATCTCAGGATATTTTCCATGTTCTCAGTAAAGTAGATGCTTACTAAATACTTGTGGTTTTTTTTTTAAGAATTAAAATTCTATCATTTTCTTGAGGGCATAAACATTTTAATGAGATAATTTTTAATGGAAAATTATATGTTCATTTTAATTTTGTTTTATTGTTTGTATTGATTTACATTGAATATTTAAAATTAGCCTTCCACTGATTGTGGATATTGCCCCATTATTTTATATTGCTTTGAGAGTGAGTCATTCATGATATAAAAAGCATTTACCCCTTCTGTTTCTTAGTTTCCTCAGGTATAAAATGAGAATATTTGAGGACATGGTAGCTAAGACATTTTCTAGACTATTTTCCATTCTATGTTCATTGAGTTCATGCTAGTCCTAATGCATATGTAATTTCTTCATTTCATAAATATTCTCCTCTCTCAGAATGGAATGGCATTCTATTTATATATTCCTTGTCCCTGTACATTAGATATTTATAAGCTTGTAGTCTCTGTGATGTGCACGTGTTATTAAGGCAATGATTTTGTTCTCAGACACACCAATACTACAGCGGCTTCTTCTCTGTTTAGCACATGGGTCCCTCATGATTAGGGTGAAGTGAATTTCTCCATCTGTCAGTGGCTTATTTAGGTCTCAGGATAGATGTTCCATTTTTACAATTTACTTGCCCCCTCCCCCATTTCACTTGTACAATTTACACCCTTAGTGCAAGGACTCGGATGATACTCTGCATTTTCTGTTGATGTTTATGCTGGTTCGGCCCATTATGCCTCATGGACTTCTAAAAGCACTCACTTAACTCCTGCAGAATAGCTTGTGTCTGTTTCTTGAAATGTGAAAACCTGTTTACGCAAGGGATGTGATCCTTTCCTTCATGTTTTTGCTGTTCTCCTCCCAATGCACAAGGTAATTTGTCTTTGCCACAGTAATTCTGCTTCTCATTTTTTATCATAGGCTAAATTCCTGAAAAAGAGCTCTTGGAGGAATTGAGAAGCAGTGGTTTGTGTTGTTTGTTCCTTGACATTCTCTCCTTCTCATGCACTGTTTAGCACAGACCCTTGTTAGAATGAATTTATGTGTGAGTTTTCTCTGTGAACATTGTTTAACCAAGTCAGATATCTGTTCTCTGAGAGCACACGAAATACAATAGGATTGTTTCAAATGCTGAAGCTGGAAACGTGGGCAGTAATTGTATGTTAACCAGCTGACAATATGTTTAACTTTATTTAATGAACCTAAAGAAGTACTAATTGAAGGATGGCCTTTTTTAAAAATCATTTTTTAAGATTGAAATACATAGTTAATTTACAATGTTGTGTTACCTTCAAGTGTACAGCAAAATGATTCAGTTTATATATATATATATATATATATACACACACACACACATACATATTCAGTTTACATATATATTTACTTTATAGATATACACAAAAACATGTTCTTTTTCAGATTCTTTTCTCTTATACGTTATTGCAAGGCATTGAATACAGTTCTTTGTACTATATAGTCGGTCCTGGTTTATCTGTTTTGTGCATAGTAGTATGTATAAAACTACATACTGTGTATGTTAACCCCAAACTCCTAAGTTAAAGATGGCCTTTTTGATTTGTGTAATTTGTGGCATAATGCCTAGAAAGAAGAGAAGAGATAATGGAAACAATTTAAAAAAAAACTGATGAAGTTAGTACAAATTTGTTGTGTGTCTTTGATCCCTTTTTCTGGACCATGTCCACAAGTTCTGTGTGAAATGTATCAGCTCAGTCAACTCAGTGATTTCACTGCTATGTAGCAGGTCATATTCTTAGCCCATTTTACATTGTGTTCCCTTTTTGGATGTTCTTATAGTTCTAATAATTGTATTTTCTGAATCATGGATAATTTGATGACAAGGGACAAAGACTAACTCATTATCTAGAAAAACATCATGGAACCAGAGAAAAATCTCATGTAAATTAACCACCAAAAAGTTAGCTAGACTTCAAGAGGACTGAAGCATCACTGAGTTTCAATTCTGTCTTTCAAGGACTTCTTATTTTGCTTCTTCGTCTGTCTGTTTCACCTCTGTCCCCTTCTGTGGTTTGCATGTTGCTAGCAATGTGTCACTAGTCTATCAGATTTGCTCCAATGTGAAGTGTTGGTCTCAGAGGAAGGCCAGAGGAAGCCCTTCCCAGGGTTTTCTCCAGTTTATCCCCCTATTAGGCTAGGTTTTGCGAACCTGAGGGTCTCTAATCCTCTGATCTCCTAGCTTTAAGCATCCTACCAGGGTCTATGAAATCCTCTTCCTCCTCAGGCACACTCATCTGCGGGTCATCCATATGGCAGGCATATACACCCTCGGGCCATGGTGCTGGCTGCAGACAGGGCTCTGCAAGGAGTAGGTGGACCTTGGATGTGTGAGGTCCTGGCTTTAGGGATGAAGCTCAATGTGGAAAGAGAAGGGAGGTAGGCCATGATCCAGAGCCACTGGCCAGTTCTCCCTGTGCCTATACATCCTTGCTGAAAATGTTGAGGCTTCTGAGAATTCTGTATGTAATTCTGTCATTGTAATGATGTATTTATAGCTTCCTGGTGGCTTAATGGTAAAGAATCTGCCTGCAATGCAGGAGACCTGGGTTTGATCCCTGGGTCAGGAAGATCCCCTGGAGAAGGGAATAGCTACCTGCTCCAGTATTCTTGCTTGGAGAATCCCATGGACAGAGAAGCCTGGTGGGCTACAGTCCATGGGGTCACAAAAAATGGAACACAACTGATTGAGTAACACTTCTGTTTTCCCTGGTGGCTCAGAGGGTAAAGTATCTGCCTGCAATGCAAGAGACTCGGGAAGATCCCCTGGAGAAGGAAATGGCAACTCTCTCCATGGGGTCGCAGAGAGTTGAACACGAGTTCACTTTCACTTTCAATGATGTATTTGTCAACATAGGAGGCTAGCGGGTATGCTTCTAAACAATGTGTTAGTGTGTTAGTTGTGTCTGATTTTTTGCAACCTCCTGGACTGTAGCTCACCAGGCTTCTCTGTCCATGGGATTCTGCAGGCAAGGACACTGGAATGGGTAGCCATTCCCTTCTTCAGAGGATCTTCCCAACCCAGGGATCGAACCTGGGTCTCCTGCATTGCAGAAGGATTCTTTACTATTTGAGCTATAGGGAAGTCCCAACAATGTGTTAGCTTAATTGTATTATATTTAAGTAGTTAGGTCTGTGATGTATGGAATTTCATTTGCACTTATAGCTTGGATCCCACAAATATTGAAGCGGCAACATATCCATATGAATATCTACAAAACATTCCCCAATAACTGACTTGATCTTTCTGTCTCATTTCAAATTCTCTTGGGATAGAAATCAATTTTGTTAACTTGAGTGATGCGTTTATGCTTGAAGGTTTCACAGGTACATCCATCTCAAGTTATTAAAAGTTAAATGTATTACCTTTCACTCCTAATAGGGTCTATTCTTACAAGACATTCCTACTGAGAGTACTCTCAACCAGACACTTAGGTAGTCAAGGAACAAGACAATGAGCAGAACTGTACCTGGTCCTTGTTTGGATGCAGTGGAAGAGAGAGGCTCCATGTTTGGATGGGGAAGCCCCATCAACTACTTTGTCACCAATTCCCAGATCTTCAGTTTATTCATTATTTAGCACTGTTACCTTACCCATAGCCTATCAGGTATCAAGCCTGGTTTGTTGCAGCCTGGTGGAACAGAGATCAGAATCTGCCCCATGACTCAAAGGTGCGGCAAACTGCGCCCTCCTGATTGTCCTAGTGAGCATGCCAGACAGACATTCTTGGGTCTGGACATGCTCTCTGCTCCACTTCACTGCTTGCCCCTGCATCCATCCTCATGGAAACAAAACAAGATGTTTCTGATCAATAGCAGAGCCTTAATTTTACTCCCTCTTTATGGTGGGCTGATCAAACTCCCCAAGATAGCTATTTACTAACGATCTCATGTGACTTCTGCCAATAAAACTGCATGCTTGAAAGGAGCCATTTTGGCTTCCTGCCATGGATAGCAGGAAGGCCCCCTGACTCCCCGCTTGCCAAATTATATACTCTGTCTTTTAATTATGAGCTTGCCCCCAATTCAGGTCTTTCTTACCTGCTGAGCTGGATGCAGCACCACCACTGATTGATCTTTACTTCTTAATTATTTTACTATTTGTTAACTTTACTTATCCCTTCTGTCATTGACTTAATTCCATCTTAGTTACCTTCTCTCACCTGGAAAGCTTGTGCTTTTATCTGGTATTCCTGTCTTCAGTCTTATTTTTCTCTATTATATTAAAAAATTTTGTCACGTTTTTTACTTGATTATTAATTCACCAATCCTTGCATGCTGGCTCCTGTTTCCTCACTGCCCTCACTTATCCATCCCCTTTCAAGACAAATACTAACTTCTTATGGACTAGTCTAATTTGCCATTGGAGAGAAGGCCTTCTGTGAAGAGTTTTGAACTTACCTTCTTCCTATCTTGTTCTCTACTCAATTAGAATAGCAAGTTTCAACAACCAGCCTCTTCCTTCTGTTCTTTTGCTCCAGATATTTTCTCTGCCTACCACACCCTTTCTCAAGAAAATTAGAATTCCTCTAATCTCACCCATCCCTTACC
Source organism: Antilocapra americana (assembly GCA_007570785.1). Taxonomy (NCBI): domain Eukaryota; kingdom Metazoa; phylum Chordata; class Mammalia; order Artiodactyla; family Antilocapridae; genus Antilocapra; species Antilocapra americana. The sequence goes on from ML663020.1 coordinate 1,347,425, forward strand.
CCAAACATACACCTAGTGTGGTTGGGTGCTTTTGGTACAAACACTCATGCATGTGACTATCAGAGCATCTACCTAAAGTAGTAAATAGCGCCCTCCCTCTCTCTCTGTCCCCCACCTCTCTCTCTCTTTCTTCCTCCCTCCTGGAGGTAATAATTCCACTAGATTTTAACTGCTCAAGGAAAGCATTACTTTAGCCATAAAATATGGCATAAAATTCTAGTCATCAATAAATATATTAACTAAACTCAAAAAGGTTGACTTGCGGTTTCTTTGGCTTAACGTATCAAAGCTCTCTCTTTTCTTTTTAAAGATTGATCTTTTTGTTCTTGTTCATCTTGTAGCCCTGTTGTACACTTTTCTAGAGGAAACACCTATGTCTCTAAGACAAATCCTAAAATAGTGTTGCTTTGAATTCAAGGCGAATAAAAAAGGCCAAATTTTTCACCTGGATCCTTGAACTTACACTGATGGAACTGGAGCTATTCACCCCTGACATACAGTCATATAAAAGCTCTTCATCGCCAAATGTTATTTTTATTTTAAGTATCGAAAGATGACCTATATTCTAAGTTTATACCATCCCAGAAATAAAGGAATGGCCTGGTGAAATGATCTGTAGGTATGTAGAAGATTACTGAGTGGAATTCCAAATACCTTGACTCCCATGGTGTATACCTTTTGAAACAAAAGGAAGCTAGCTACAGTGGAAAGGATACAGAAGTGATATTGGCATATCTAAGATCCAAAAGTTCATTGTGTCTTGTATTACTTATACAAATTAAGTAAATAGTGTCACAGTTTATCCATTCAACTTGGCCATTCCAGCCCAGTGAGTAAATCACAAATCTTTCAATACAGACTTTCTAATTCTCCTTTGATTTTTTTTCTCTTTGATCAGTGGAATATCTTCAAAGTGTGCTATTTAGTTTTGAAATGCTTGGATATTTTCTAACTATGTTTCTGTTATTTCTAATTTAATTCTGTTGTGTTAAGATAATGCATATTGTATAATTATAATTTTATTGAGATGTATTTTCTATCCCAGAATATATTCTTCTAGTATAGAATGTGTTAGATACTAGGAATACAAAATTGAAATAGAAATCATTAAGTAATGCACATTATTTTTTGCCTAATAGACATTTGTAAATTATAATACAATATTAAAAATGTAAAAAGATATATATGAAAGATCCTGTGGAAGACTACTGCAGTTTAGCCAAGGAAGAGGTTATGATTTAGAGAGAATAATCATTCTGTTGGCAGAAAAACAAAGAACAGGACCTTGGCAAGATGCATTATATTTATTGTAACCTTGAGAGTTATTGTTTTTCTCTTATTAAGATTGAGGAATGAGTGGAGTCAGGTTATAGGCCCAGGGGATAATTTTAAGAGCTTGACAATTAGATAGTATCATTAAATCTGGGCCAACAGAATAAAAAAATAATACATCTTCATTGGCTTCTCCAGCAATCTGAAGACTTTAAAATTCATGTAGATGAAAATTTTAATTAAACTTCATTGTAGTCTATCATTAGACCAAGTCTCCTTGGGCCCAGAACTCCCTTGTTGAATGCTGATACACATGATCCTAATGAGAGGGAACTTGTCAATCTGTGAAGAGCTGCATTTGTGAAAGTCTGTGTCTGACTCTTGGAGTATGCACCAATCCATAGCAACTGATGCCTGTGTGCAACTGATATCTCCTAACCAGGAGTGTGCAGACAAAGAACTCATGGGCTCCGGAGAATTAGAATATCATTTTGTCTTTATTGAACACTTGTCTCTGAGGAACTAAAGTGATTTACAAGAATTATCTCATTAGTTCATATAATACTCTTTTGAATCAAGTAGATACTGTCTTTGTTTTTGAATAGAATTCTCTAGGTACAACCTGGAAAATTTGATTAGATAGGCGAGCTGGATTTATAACATCCCTATCTAAGGAAAACTATCTTTGAAATGTTGAAAGTGTTATTAACATTCAAAGAACATTTTTATAAATTACCAAGTTTTTAGAGCACAAGGAACCAGCTGTATCTAGAAGTGATTTTGACAAGGTACATTTTTAAAAACTCATGTTATGTAGATTCTCTGTTAAACTCAACAAATATATTTGGAAAATCTGCTATATGAGAGAAAGATCAAAGCATGATGTCATTTGCAGAGAGATTTTGATTGTATTGATATGACAAATTTTAAAAAGAGAAAAGCTTATTAAGGATATCTTTAAAATGTAAATATATACACATATACTTAAGTATAGAATATATGTAAGTATGTATCTATTACACACACACATACATATATATATATATATATGCTATATACATACATCTCTATATCTCTGTCTGTCTCCTTATTCACCTGTCTCCCTACCTACTTACCTATCCAAAAACTGAATATGGCACAGGTGAAATATTTAATCCCTCAAGGATGAGGAGGATATTCTAAGCAGATAATTTTAGGGAAAGGTTGACTATAAACATAATTTTCTATTATATGCTAAATGAAATGCAAATCCTGGCTGTGACCTTCAAAGCTCTGCGTGGTTGCTTTGGTTACCGAGACAGTCGTCAAATGGAAAACTCTTTCATTTTCATCTCCTGATCAAACTTTTGATTCCTTTCCCACATCCTCAGTTTCAGCTGATGACCTTGCCCCTTCTTTCAGTAAGAAGCTGAAGGCAGTAGAGCATTTCCATAAGCTGTGAATCTACTGTGTGTGGACTCCCATTGCCTGTTCTCACACGTGCTGGCTCCTCGGTCTGGATGCAGATGAACGGCTGGACTCCAGCCTCTCCCGGGCCCCATCAGCTGTGTTTTGGATCCTGTCCCCCATCACCTACTCATGGCTGTGCCTCAGGAGCCCTTCTCTGCTGCTGCATCTAGTCTTCCTTCTCCACTGAATCAGAAATCAAATGTGCTCTTACTTCTCCCATTTTAAAAAGTATTCTGGATGCTACTGATTTATTCTCTTGTGTTTATAACAAAAGTCTTCTGAGGAGTGGACTGTGTTAGCTATCAATTCTTATTTCCAATCCTTCAATTCTCCCTTCAGACCGCTCCATGCTAGTTGATGTGAAGGTAAACAGCGATTTGCAGATTGTTCCATTCAGGGGCCTCTTCTTAGTCCTTGACTCCCTTGATTATCAATAGCATTAGGCCCAGTGAATAACTCACCCCTTTTTAAAAACAGATCAAAACATACTCACTGATTTTTCTCCTCTGGTTTCCCTCCTCCTTCACTAGCTGGCCTCTTTCTTCTCTGCATTATCCTCTGGACTTTTCAAATTACTTAACATGGTGGTAAGGGTTGGCATTTCATTTTTTCATTACCTATGGCATAAAGTCCAATGCTGTAAAGAAAAATATGCATAGGAACCTGGAATGTTAGGTCCATGAATCAAAGCAAATTGGAAGTGGTCAAACAGGAGATGGCAAGAGTGAACGTCAACATTCTAGGAATCAGTGAACTAAGATGGACTGGAATGGGTGAATTTAACTCAGATGACCATTATATCTACTACCGTGGGCAGGAATCCCTTAGAAGAAATGGAGTAGCCATCATGGTCAAAAAAAGAGTCCAAAATGCAGTACTTGGATGCAATCTCAAAAATGACAGAATGATCTCTGTTCATTTCTAAGGCAAACCATTCAATATCACGGTAATCCAAGCCTATGCCCCAACCAGTAATGCTGAAGAAGCTGAAGTTGAATGGTTCTATGAAAACCTATAAGACCTTCTAGAAATAATATCCAAAAAAGATGTCCTTTTCATTATAGGGGACTGGAGTTTAAAAGTAAGTCAAGAGATACCTGGAGTAACAGGCAAATTTGATCTTGGAGTACAAAATGAAGCAGGGCAAACGCTAACAGAGTTTTGCCAGAAGAACGCACTGATCATAGCAAACACCCTCTTCCAACAACACCAGAGAAGACTGTACACATGGACATCACCAGATGGTCAACACTGAAATCAGATTGATTATGTTATTTGCAGCCAAAGATGGAGAAGCTTGATACAGGCAGCAAAAACAAGACTGGGAGCTGACTGTGGCTCAGATCATGAACTCCTTATTGCCAAATTCAGACTTAAATTGAAGAAAGTAGGGAAAACCACTAGACCATTCAGGTGTGACCTAAACCAAATCTCTTACAATTATACAGTGGAAGTGACAAACAGATTCAAGGGACTAGATCTGAGTGCCTGAAGAACTATGGAGGGAGGCTCACAACATTGTACAGGAGGCAGTTGTCAAGACCATCCTCAAGAAAAAGAAATGGAAAAAAGCAAAATGGCTGTCTGAGGAGGCTTTACAAAGTGCTGTGGAAAGAAGATAAGTGAAAAGCAAAGAAGAAAAAGAAAGATATACCCATATGAATGCAGAGTTCCAAAGAATAGCAAGGAGAGATAAGGAAACCTTCCTCAGTGATCAATGCAAAGAAATAGAGGAAAACAATAGAATCAGGAAAAGTAGAGATTTCTTAAAAAAATAAAGATACAAAGGGAACATATCATAAAAGATGGGCACAATAAAGGACAGAAATACTATGGAAGATATTAAGAAGAGATGGTAAGAATATACAGAAGAACTATACAAAAAGGATCTTGATGACCCAGATAACCATAATGGTGTGATCACTTAACCAGAGCCAGACATCCTGGAGTGTGAAGTCAAGTGGGCCTTAGGAAGCATCACTACAAACAAAGCTAGTGGAGGTGATGGAATTCCAGTCGAGCTATTTCAAATCCTAAAAGAATATGCTGTTAAAATGCTGCACTCAGTATGCCAGCAGTGGCCACAAGACTGGAAAAGATCAGCTTTCATTCCAATCCCAAAGAAAGGCAGTGCCAAAGAATGTTCAAGAGACTGCACAATTGTACACATCTCACATGCTAGCAAAGCAATGCTCAAAATTCTCCAAGCCAGGCTTCAACAATATGTGAATCATGAACTTCCAGATGTTGAAGCTGGATTTAGAAAAGGCAGAGGAACCAGAAATCAAATTGCCAACATCCATTGAATTGTCAAAAAAGCAAGAGAGTTCCAGAAAAATGTCGACTTCTGCTTTATTGACTACACCAAAGCCTTTGACTGTATAGATCACAACAAACTGTGGAAAATTCTTCAAGAGATGGGAATATCAGACCACCTTACCTGCCTCCTGAGAAATCTGTATGTACGTCAAGAAGCAACAGTTAGAACTGGACATTGAACAACAGACTAGTTCCAAACTGGGAAAGGAATATGTCAAGGCTGTATATTGTCACCCTGCTTATTTAACTTATATGCAGAGTACATCATGAGAAATCCTGGGCTGGATGAAGCACAAGCTGAAATCAAGATTCCTGGGAGAAATATCAATAACCTCAGATATGCAGATGACATCACCCTTATTGCAGAAAGCGAAGAAGAACTAAAGAGCCTTTTGGTGACAGTGAAATAGGAAAGTGAAAATATTGGCTTAAAACTCAACAATCAGAAGACTAAGATTAGGGCATCCGGTCCCATTACTTCATGGCAAATAGATGAGGAAACAATGGAAATAGTGACAGACTTTATTTTCATGGGGTCCAAAATCACTGCAGATGGTGATTGCAGCCATGAAATTAAAAGATGCTTACTCCTTGGGAGAAAAGCTATGAGCAACCTAGATAGCATAATAAAAAGCAGAGACATTACTTTGCCAACAAAGGTCCATCTAGTCAAAGCTATGGTTTTTCCAGTAGTCATGTATGAATGTAAGAGTTGGACTATAAAGAAAGCTGAGTGCTGAAGAACTGATGCCTTTGAACTGTGGTGTTGGAGAAGACTCTTGCAAGTCCCTTGGACTGAAAGGAGATCCAACCAGTCCATCCTAAAGGAAATCAGTCTTGAATATTCATTGGAAGGACTGATGTTGAAGCTGAAACTCCAATACTTTGGCCAACTGACTCATTGGAAAAGATTCCGGTGCTGGTAAAGACTGAAGGCAGGAGGAGAAGGGGATGACAGAGAATGAGATAATTGATGGTATCATTGACTTGATGGACATTAGTTAGAGTAAGCTCTAGGAATTTTGATGGACAGGGAAGCCTGGTGTTCTGCAGTCCAAGAGGTTGCAAAGATTCAGACACGACTGAGTGACTGAACTGAACTGCATTAAAACATGTGAAAAGTGTTCACTGTTTCTGGTCTTTTAACAAACATAACTTGATTTGTTTTGATATTGTGGTTGTAGGTTTCAGTGAAAGTGCCCTCTTGTCTCAGCTATTAAGAGCTTAGAGAAGACCTGATCAGACAGGGAACCAGTGACCCTCTAACTGGATGTACTCACCATGGGCTTAAACTCATGTTTAAGTGTGCCTCTCACCTTTTGCCTTAACACAGTTCAGCTTAGCATTGTCATGTTGGGATGAGAAGTGCCCAGCTTACATGCTAAACCAGATGTTTGAGTAACTTCTAGAGTGACTCAAGAAACATACAGTGCTCTTGTAATTCCAAAGCCCTGTGCTCACACATCCTGCCTGGAAATGTCTGCAGTAGGCGTGTGGGGAGACCTGAGTGGTGGGTAACCATCACCTGGCAACAGCTAGCTGGCACCTCTGAGCAGCTGCAGAAGGACCATGAGCAAAGCTGCCTTCCAGGGAATCGAAAGTGGAGAACAGTCTGAAAGGAAAAACTTTAATCCTGGGATCCTAGAGTTTGGGAAAGAGATCAGATTTCTGAATACTGATTTGGGGGCCATCATGGTGTAAAAATAATCTCTTATGTTTCAGGGAGAGTAGGGAAGCAGAGGACACCTAGGGGTGAGGTGGAAGGTGGGTGCTAGTCCATGGATGGGAGTTTGAAAGCATTGCCTTGAGGCAATGATTGAGCTTACATTGATAACACTGAATGATTCAGAGCACTTCTGAATTAAAAAATCAGGTAAAACTCTCCCTCACACCAGATGAATTTAACTTTGAATTGATATTCTTTCAGGGACACTTAGAAATAGTTCTGAACCTTTAAAAAATCACAGAGTCATTGAGGATTTAGTGAAACTTATAGGTCTTTCCCTGGAAAAATGAAAATAAGCAAGCAGATTTAATTCTGGAAAAAAAAATAGTCCACCTGGGTACTAGTTATTTTTCACAGTGGATTTGTTGATTTGTTATATTCCATTGGAGGTTTTTGCTGCTGCTTTCTTAAATTCTCTTGAGATTGTTTTTGCTTTGGTGAAACAGTGTTGACTCAGAGTTAGGGTTGCTAAGTTCTGATTTGCAGTTTTATCATTGTCTTTTATGATTCTGTCCTTTGTTATGTTTTAGAGGGAACAGGAGAATGTGTTAAATTGGTGCAGTGTTCTCATAAACTGATAAAGTGAACAAATGTTAATAATACTGTCCAATATAATGGGATCATTCTGCCTTTTGTAGCCCATTTAAGTGAGCTAGGAGGGAATATTTTAATATTTTAAGAGTATTTTAAAGTATTGCCTCTTAAAACTTCAGAAGTGTGAGTAAACAATACTATTTGATAGAATGCCTTTAGTAGAATTTTTTTAAAGATTTAAAAATAACAAATTTGCTTTATCTCTCTTTTTCCAAATAAGAATGAGAACCAAACATATTTCAGCATGTTTCTAGGTATGATGTGAAATGACATGAAAAGTATGTTTAGAATGAAAATCTATTTCAGATGGCAACAGCCATCCAGAGAAGCGCAGAGGGAAAGGTGAGGGCAAGACCAATGCCAAAATTCAAGTCAGTATAGGTAAACTGAGAACTTGATCTGAACATCTAATCTTGAAAGGATTCAGTATTGGAGATGGCTCTTTTGATTTCAGGCAATCGTATAAAACACTGTCAGCAGACTCACCTGAGGTAAAAGTTGAACTTCTTTGTTAGAGAGAGGAAAAAATACTGCTGCCATTAAAGAATACAAAAAATTAGCTAAGTTTAAGGATAGAGGACTTCCCTGGTGACTCAGATGGTAAAGCATTTGCCTGCAATGCAGGAGACCTGGGTTTGATCCCTGGGTTAGGAAGATCCCCTGGAGAAGGAAATGGCAACCCACTCCAGTACTCTAGCCTGGAAAATTCCATGGATGGAGAAGCCTGGTAGGCTACAGTCCATGGGATTGAAAAGAGTCGGACATGACTGAACAAACTTCAAGGATAAAGGCTCAATTTGTTTTTTTCAGTTGTTCAGTTATATCTACTCTTTGCGACCCCATGGACTGCAGCATACCAGGCTTCCCTGCCCTTCACTATCTCCCGGAGTTACTCAAACTCATGTCCATTGAGTCAGTGATGCCATCCAACCATCTCATCCTCTGTCACCCCCTTTTCCTCCTGCCCTCAACTTCCCCAGCAACAGGGTTTTTTCAAATGAGTCAGCTTTTCGCATCAGGTGGCCAAAGTATTGGAGCTTCAGCATCAATTCTTTCAATGAATATTCAGGCTTGAATTCCTTTAAGATTGACTGCTTTGATCTCCTTTCTGTCTGAGGGACTCTCAAGAGTCTTCTCCAACACCACAGTTCAAAAGAATCAATTCTTCAGTGTTCAGCCTTATCTGTGGTCCAACTCTCACATCCACACATGACTACTGAAAAAATATACTTTGACTATATGGACCTTTGTTGGCAAACTGATGTCTCTGCTTTTTAATGTGCTGTCTAGGTTTCTCATGGCATTTTTTCCAAGGAGCAGGTATCTTGTAATTTCATGCCTGCAGTCACCATCCACAGTGATTTTGGAGCCCAAGAAAATAAAGTCTGTCACTATTTCCATTGTTTCCCTATTATTTGCCTTGAAGTGATGGGACCAGGTACCATGATCTTAGTTTTCTGAATGTTGAGTTTTAAGCCAACTTTTTCACTTTCTTCTTTCACCCTCACCAAGTGGCTTTTTAGCTCCTCTTCGCTTTCTGCCATAAGGGTGGTATTATCTGCATATCTGAGGTTATTGATATTTTCCCCGGCAATCTTGATTCCATCTTGTGCTTCCTCCAGCCCAGCGTTTCTCATGATGTACTCTGCATATAAATTCAATAAGCAGGGTGACAATATACAGCCTTGATGTACTCCTTTCCCGATTTGGAACTAGTCTGTTGTTCCATGTCCAGTTCTAACTGTTGCTTCCTGACCTGCATACAGGTTTCTCAAAAGGCAGGTAAGGTGTTCTGGCGTTCCCATCTCTTGAAGAATTTTCCACAGTTTGTTGTATCCACACAAAGGCTTTAGAGTAGTCAGTGAAGCAGAAGTAGATGTTTTTCTGGAATTCTCCTGCTTTTTCTATGATCCAGTAGATGTTGGCAATTTGATTTCTTGTTCTTCTGCCTTTTCTAAATTCAGCTTGTACAACTTGAAGTTCTCTGCTCACTACTCTGTTATTTAAAAACAAACAAACAAACTTAAGGTGAATGAAGAGAAGGCATTGCCGTCGCCACCTTGTGGTTATAAACCTGGTTTGCAAGAAAACATGCATGGGAGGAAACTTCAGAAGGATTCACTTGATAACTTGGAGGTTATTAATCTTGAAGAGTGATTTGTAAAAGGCTCAATAAGTTAGAGTCACACAACTAGTAGATGAAAAGGTGAATATCTCTGAAACGTTTCAAGTCCTAACATCATACCGGTTGATTTGGGAGTGTCAGTCCTTCCATCTACTAGCTGTGTGACTTTAACTTACTGAGCCTTCGCTCCTTTTGGGTAAATTGAGGATAATACTATCTATTCACAGGTTTTCTTTGTGATTAATTGGGTAATATATTCAAAACACTTTCTGCAGTTCCTTTCTTGATAAGTATAAGTTTTCCAGGTAATAATGTTTAAAAGCTATTCAATTATACATAAATGACCATTTTTTCCCCACCTTTGTTCAACTCCTCAAGACAAACAGAATGATTTATATACCTTATATTTATATATTATAACTGACTAAATAAAACATAACAGCTGCATTAAATGAATTAAAATTATTCATGAATAAAATGAATTAAAATTATTTCTGTGTTTGAAACAAAAAACACAAGTGTTTTCTTTATTATAAATATCAGATTAACTCATCTCCCATTTACTCATATACACATTCTAAGCTTGTAGTGGCGGACAACTGTGTTATCATGCTAGCCATATGTGGCACACAAAAGTGAAGATTATAAAAGACCCTGATGGAGAATTATCTTTGATACTATTTCTTCAACAAAATTACGTTTTAAGACATGAGCCCAGAGTGAAGTACAAGTGGGCAACTAGCATCTTTCTTCATTAGGGGGAGATCCAAAAATTTTATTAATAACCAACCTAGGATTGGGCTTCCCAGGTGGCTCAGTGGTAAAAAACCTCCCTTCCAGTGCAGGAGATACAAGAGACTTGCGTTCAATCCCTGAGTCAGAAGGATCCCCTGGAGTAGGAAATGGCGACCTATTCCAGTGTTCTTGGTTGGAATATTGCATGGACAGAGGAACCTGGCTGGGTACAGCCCTCACAGTTGAAAAGAATTAGACACGACTTAATGCGCATGTGAAGAGGAACTAAAAAGCCTCTTGCTGAAAGTGAAAGAGGAGAGTGAAAAAGTTGGCTTAAGCCTCAACATTAAGAAATCTAAGATCATGGCATCTGGTCCCACCACTTCATGGGAAATAGATGGGGAAACAGTGGAAACAGTGTCAGACTTTATTTTTGGGGGCTCCAAAATCACTGCAGATAGTGATTGCAGCCATGAAATCAAAAGATGCCTACTCCTTAGAAGGAAAGTTATGGCCAACCTGGATAGCATATTGAAAAGCAGAGACATTACTTTGCTAACAAAGGTCCGTCTAGTCAAGGCTATAGTTTTTCCAGGAGTCATATATGGATGTGAGAGTTGGACTATAAAGAAAGCTGAGAGCTGAAGAATTGATGCTTTTGAACTGTGGTGTTGGAGAAGACTCTTGAGAGTCCCTTGGACTGCAAGGAGATCCAACAAGTCCATCCTAAAGGAGATCAGTCCTGGGTGTTCTTTGGAAGGACTGATGTTGAAGCTAAAACTCAATACTTTGGCCACCTCATGCAAAGAGTTGACTCATTGGAAAAGATCCTGACACTGGGAAGGACTGGGTGCAGGAGGAGAAGGGGACAACAAAGGATGAGATGGCTGGATGGCATCACCAACTCGATGGACATGGGTTTGGGTGGACTCCAGGAGTTGGTGATGGACAGGGAGGCCTGGGGTGCTGCAGTTCATGGGGTTGCAAAAGAGTCGGACACGACTGAGTGACTGAACTGATACTGATAATGTGCGTGCATGTGTGTGCATGTACACATACACACAGCCTTCTACAAATCCAAATGAAACACTAGATAAACCTGTCCTTAATTATAAATAAATATATTAAAATAATAAAACACACTAAAAATAAGTTACAGATTTTGAATTTCAAACTTTGTATTTACAAAAAGAGATTTTGAGTCATTCTAAATGAATTTTATCCAAAACTGTCTAATAAGAAAGCAAAGAAAAATTATTCATGCATTTAAGGACCTTTTTCTATTAATGAACATTTTTATATTTCACATTAGAGTGATTTGCCAGAGAGAAGTACTCTGTATTCAATTAAACTTTTATAGTTTAAACATTTATATGTATTTTAATTTCTTCACAAAGTGCAGATAACAATGTGACAAACATTTAAAATGTTTGAAGAAAAATTAACTTAGTGTGTTCTGAAATTAATAATTTTTTCTGAAATGCACATGGAAATGTACTCAAAATTCCAGAAATAATTCCCCTAAAATAAATCGGGGCATATATGACTAAAGAAGTTCTCTGTACCAAATTTAAAGAACAGAATCTATATTTTCTTAGTAGATACTTTCACCTGTGTATCTCCTAGATATTGACCATGTTCCAAGCCAATTTTATTCTCTTTGCCCCGAAACCTGTAATCATAACTGCTTCTTCAACTTACTATCCATCATTCCAGGGAACAATGCATCATCTTCGATTACTCCATCCTTCCCTCTTACCTACAACTAATAAATCATCAGAACACAGACTTAACCTTCTGGACAGCTTTTAAACTCATCCTTTTCCTCCTTTACAGTTTCTTTCTCCTCCCCCCTCCCCTCTAGGTTCACTCAGCTAATTTCACAAATGTGGCAAACATTCCCCTTGCCTGTGATTTCTCCCTTGTTCAATCCATAACCCACACAGTTACAGCAGTTCAGTTTCTCAAATGCCATGCTGACCTATTCATACCTTGCTTTAGCCTCTCTGTGACCTCTTTGTGTCCACAGGGTGGGATCAAGCCCCTTATCAGAGACCCTTGTGACTTGACCCCGGTGCATTTCTTCCACTCTCTTCATGCTTTGCATCCAGGCAACATCACACGATGCTAGTATCACCTTGTTCACATTAATAAGACACTTCCTTCCTTCGTCTTGGGTGGCTGCTTCTCCTTCATTAATTCATTATTGAATTAATATGCATTATTTAAAATCCAACTTGACTGAGAAAAATAAACAAAATTGGCTGTAAGAGTTGTCTCTCCTGATTCTTTTTGCTTAAATGGGCCTATTTTTCCCACCCAAAGAAGTCTCTCCAATTTACGCATGCTTTTATTATTTCCTTTAACTAGATATGTTGTAAAATCTTTGCCTATCTATTTTCCTTAAAAAATGTAAGCTCCATATAGAAGGAAAGAGCTCTTCCACTCTGGCAGCTTGCAGTGGGTTCTGTATGCTGGTAACCATCTCGTGGGTTCTCTTCCACGCATAATTTGAAAGCCTTCTTTGTGACTTTCAGACTTGGCTTGTCTGGCTCCCCATCATTCACTGGAATCTACTTTTAGGCCATTTGAAACAACAGGTTTAATGGTAAGACAATGCCCTCGATCTTGTAACACTTGATAAAAACATAAGTATTAAGAAATCCAGAAATAGTTGTGTATGTCCTCCCTGTCCTTCGCTATCTCCCAGAGTTTGCTCAAACTCATGTCCATTGAGTCAGTGATGCCATCCAATCATCTTGTCCTTTGTCATTCCCTTCTCCTCCTGGCCTTCAATCTTTCCTAGTATCACAGTCTTTTCCAATGAGTCGGATCTTCTAATCAGATGGCCAAAGTATTGGAGCTTCAGCTTCAGCATTAGTCCTTTCAATGAATATCCAGGGTTGATTTCCTTTAGAATTGACTGGTTTGATCTCCTTGCTGTCCAAGGGACTCTCAAGAGTCTTTGCAACTGCCACAGTTCAAAAGCATCAATTCTTCATTGCTCAGCCTTCTTTATGGTCCAACTCTCACATACATACATGACTATTGGAAAAACAATACCTTTGACTATATGGAGCTTTGTCAGTAATGTCTCTGCTTTTTAATATGCTGTCTAGGTTGGTCATAGCTTTTCTTCCAAGGGGAAAGCATGATTTAATTTCATGCTTTCAGTCACCATCCACAGGAATTTTGGAGCCCAAGAAAATACATTCTGTCACTGTTTCCATTGTTTCCCCATCTATTTGCCATGAAGTGATGGGACCAGATGCCATGATCTTAGTTTCTTGAAAGTTGAGTTTTAAGACAGCTTTTTCACTTTCCTTTTTCACCCTCATCAAAAGGCTCTTTAGTTCCTTTTTTGCTTTCTGCCATTAGAGAGGTGTCGTCTGTGTATAGGGCTTCTCTCATAACTCAGTTGTTAAAGAAACTGCCTGCGATGCAGGAGACCCCAGTTCAATCCCTGGGTCAGGAAGATCCACTACAGAAGGAATAGGCTACCTTCTCTAGTATTCTTGGACTTTCCTTGTGGCTCAGCTGGTTAAGAATCTGCCTGCAATGAGGGAGATCTGGGTTCAATTCCTAGGTTGGGAAAATCTCTTTAGTGCCTCTTTGCTTTCTGCCATTAGAGTGGTGTCATCTGCATATCTGAGGTTATTGATATTTCCTCCAGCAATCATGATTCCAGCTTGTGCTTCATCCTGCCTGGCATTTCACGTGATGTACTCTGCATATAAGTTAAACAAACAGGGTGACAATATATAGCCTTGACATACTCCTTTCCCAATTTGGAGCCAGTTTGTTGTTCCATGTCTGGTTTTAACTGTTGTTTAATGACCTGCATACAGGTTTCTCAAGAGGCAGGCAAGGTGGTCTGGTATTCCTATCACTCTAAGAATTTTCCACAGTTTGCTGTGATCCACATAGTCAAAGGCTTTAGCGTAGTCAATGAAGCAGAAGTAGATGTTTTTCTGGAATTCTTTGCTTTTTCTATGATCCAGTGGATGTTGGCTATTTGATTTCTGGTTCCTCTCCTTTTTCTAAATCCAGCTTGTACATCTGGAAATTCTCAGTTCACATACTGCTGAAGCCTAGCTTGGATGATTTTGAGCATTACCTTGCTAGCATGTGAAATGAGTGCAATTGTGTGGTAGTTTGGACATTATTTGACATTGCCCTTCTTTGGGATTGGAATGAAAACTGATCTTTTCCAATCTTGTGGCCACTGCTGAGTTTTCCAAATTTGCTGGCATGTTGAGTGCAGCACTTTCACAGCATCATCTTTCAGGATTTGAAGTAGCTTTATGACAATATTATTAACCATATTTCTCATGCTGTACATTTCATCTCCCTGACTTATTTTTTTAAATAATGGAGGTTGTGCCTCTTAGTCCCCTTCACCTATCCCTTTTAACTACTCTCCTTCTCTCAGGCAGTTATCCTTTGTTTTCTATATCTGAGTATGTTTTCATTTTGTTTTGTATATTTTAGATTTCACATATAATTGAGATCATATGGAATTTGTCTGACTTACTTCACTTAGCATAATACATTCTAGAATCATATATGTTGTCCTAAATACCAAGATTTCCCTTTTCTTATTGCTGGGTAATGTGCTATTGTGCATATATATATATATATATATATATATATATATATATGCACAATATATACTCTTTCTTTATTTGTTCATGTATAGGTACATGCTTTGGTTGCTTTCATATCTTGGCTATTGTAAGTAATGCTGCAATGAACATTGGTCGGCATGTAGCTTTCAAATTAGGGATTTATTTTCCCCTGGGTGTATGGCATCTAGTCCCATCACTTCATGGTAAATAGAGGGGGAAAATGGAAACAGTAACAGACTATTTTCTTGAGCTTCAAAATCACTGTGGTCAGTGACTGCAGCCACCAAATTAAAACACTTGTTCCTTGGAATAAAAGCTGTGACAAACCTAGACAGCATATTAAAAAGCAGAGATGTTACTCTATGGACAAAGGTTTGTCTAGTCAAAGCTATGGTTTTTCTAGTAGTCACATATGGATGTGAGAATTGGACCATAAACAATGCTGAGCAGTGAAGAATTGATGCTTTTGAACTGTGATGTTGGAGAGGACTCCTGAGAATACCTTGGACTACATGGAGATCAAACCAGTCAATCCTAAAGGAAATCAACCCAAAATGTTCATTGGAAGGACTGATGCTGAAGCTCCAGTACTTTGGCCATCTGATATGACTGACTCACTGGAAAAGACCATGAGGCTGGGAAAGACTGAAGGCAGGAAAAGGGGACGACAGAAGATGAGATGGTTGGATGGCATCACTGACTCAATGGACATGAATATGGGCAAACTCTGGGAGATGGTGGAGGACAGGGAAGCCTGGCATGCTGCAGTCCATGGGGTCACAAAGAGTCACAGATGGCTTACCGACTAAACAATATACCCAGAAGTGAAATTGTTGATCATATAGTAGTTTTACTTTTAACTTTTTGAGTAACCTCCATGTTGTTTTCCATAGTGGCTGTGCTAATTTACATTTCCACCCACAATGCATAAGGGTCCCCTTCACAAAACTTGGTATTGTTATCATTTTGTTGATAGACATTCTGATAGATGTGATATCTCATTGTGTTTTTGATTTATATTTCCCTTATAGTGATGTTGAGTATTCTTTCATGTGCCTATTGACTATTTGAATGTATTCTTTGAAACATATCTATTCAAGTACTCCACTCATTTCTTCATCAGGTTGTTTGTATGATGATGAGCTATTTGTGTTCTTGGTGTACTTTGAATATTAACCCCTTCTCAAATACATAGTTTGCAAATATCTTCTCCCATTCAATAGGCTGCCTTTTTATTTTGTTGATAGTTTCTTTCACTATGCAAAATGTCTTTAGTTTGTTGTATTATTTGTTGAATTTTGCTTTTGTTTCTCTTGTTTGAGGAGACCTATCTGGAAGAATATTAAGATTGATATCAGAGAGCATACTGCCTATGTTTTCTTCTAAACATTTTATGTTTTTAGGTCTTACGTTTAAGTATTTGATCTATTTTGAATTTATTTTTTATATAGTGTGAATAAGTAGTCCAGTTTGATAATTTTGCATGTAACTGTCTAGTTTTCTCAATGCCATTTACTGTAGAGGTCCTTTCCTTATTGTATATTCTTGCCTTCTTTGTCATAGACTAATTCATCATATAAGCATGGATTTATTTTTTGACATTTTGTTCTATTCCATTGACCTCTGTGTCTGTTTTTGTGCTAGTACCATACTGTTTTGATTACTGTAGTATAATTTGAAATAAAAGAACATAACATTCTACTCCTTTACTCTTTTTTCCTCAAGATTGTTTTGTCTATTCAGGATATTTAGCATTTACACACAATTTTTAGAATGATTTGTTCTCATTCTGTGAAGGAAGCCCTTGATATTTTGACAGAGATTACATTGAGTTGTAGATCGTCCTGATGAGTGTAGTCATTTTAACAGTATTCATTCTTTTATCCCATTAACACAGTTTACTTTTCCTTTTGTTTGTATTATCAGTTTCTTTTAACTTCTCTAAGAGTACAAGTCTTTTCCTTCTTTAATTACACCTATTACTAAATGTTTAATTCTTTTTGATGCAATTGTAAATGGGATTTCATTTTCTTAATTTCTTTGTCTAATAGCTTGTTATTAGAGTATATAAATATCATATATTTTGACATACTATATTTGTATCCTGCAAGTTTACTGAATTTGTTTATTAGCGCCGATAATTTTTTTTGTGTGTGTGTGTGTGCATCTTTAGGATGTTCGACTTGATGTGGACATGAGTTTGAGCTGGTGGGAGTTGGTGATGGACAGGAAATCCTGGCATGCTGCAGTCCATGGGGTCACAAAGAGTTGGACAAGACTGAGCAACTGAACTGCAAGTTTCAAGTATCTGGTGTATAGTATCATGTCATCTACAGATGTTGACTGTTTATATATTCCTTTCCAATTTGGATTCCTTTCCTTTTTCTTGTCTGAAAGCTATGGTGGAGACTTCCAAAACTACTGAATATAAGTGGTGAACCTGTGCATTCTTATATTGTTCCTGATCTCAGAGGAAATACTATCAGCTTTTCACCATTGAACATGACATTGACTCTGTATGATCCTTTTAATGCATTGTTGAATTTCATTTGCTAATATTTTGTTGATAATTTTTGGCTCTATGTTCCTCAGTGATCTAACTGTGGTTTTTCACAATGCCTTTTTTGGTTTTGGTTTCAGGGTGATGCTGGCCTTGTAGAATGAGTTCAGCAGTGTTCCTTCCTCTTAAGTAGTTTGAAATCGTTTGAAAAGGACAAGTATTACCTTTACTTTAAGTGTTTTGAAGAATTCACCTGTGAAGCCCTCAAGTTCTGGACTTTTCTTTGCTGGGAATTTTTTTTATTATTGATTCAATTTCATTAATGATGATTGGTCTGTTCATATTTTTTAATTCGTCTTGAATCAGTCTGGGGTGATGGTACCTTTGTCGGAAGTTATCCCTTTCTTCCAGGTTGTCCATTTTATTGGTGTATAATTGTTCATAATGATCTCTAATAATTATTTGTATTTCTGTGGTATTGATTGTAATTTCTTTCATTTGTGATTCTATTGATTTGGGCTCTCTTTTCCCCTGCATGAGTCTGGCTGAATTATGTTTTCTATTTTGTTTCTCTTTTCAAAGAACCAGCTCTTAGTTTTTATTGACATTTTGTGTTTTTTTCAGTCCTTATTTCATTTACGTCTGTTGTGATTTTTATTTATATCCTTCTACTAATGTTGAGTTTTGTTTATTCTTTTCTTTTAATTTCTTTAGGTGATTACTTTAGATTTTTTTTTGTAAATTTTTATCACTATGGACTTCCCTATTAGAACTGCTTTTTCTGTGTATGATAGATTTTTGGATTGCTGTGTTTTTATTGTCATATGTCTTCAGATGTGTTTTTTCTTTTTGTTGTCTTCAGTAAACCATGGGTTGCTTAGCAGTATATTGTTTAGCCTCCATGTGTTTGTCTGTTTTGCTAGTTTTTCTTATAACTGATTTCTAGTTTCATTATCAGTGTGGTCTAAAAATATGGTTGATATATCAATATTCTTGAATATATTGTGACTTTTTTGTGGCCTAGAATGTGATCTATGATTAAAAATGTTCCATGTACACTTCAAGAGAATGTGTATTCTTCTATTTTTGGATAAAATATTCTTTATGTATCTATCCATTCTATCTGTTCTAATTTGTCATTTAAAGCCAGTGTTTCTTTACTGATAATTGTGTCTGGATGATCTGTCCATTGATATAGTCAGAGTGTTAAAGTCCCCCACTATTATTGTTTTACTGTCAATTTTTTTATTTATGTTTGCTAATAATTGTTTAATGTACTTGAGTGCTTCTCTGGATGTTTATATATTTGTGATTATTATATCTTTTTTGGATTAATTCTAATATGTTAATGTTCTACTTTGTCTCTTGTTACAGTCTTTGTTTTAAAGTCTATTTTGTATGATATAAATATTGCTACACAATTTATATGGACTATTCTTTTCCATCCTCTCCCTTCAGTTATTATATTCCTCAGATAATTTTGTCTTTTTTTTTAACTCTCTTGAATTTCTCAGTATGTTCCTCCATTCTACTCCCGAGTTTAAAGAACATCTTTATGATCAATACCTTGAACTTTTTATTGGTACATTTTTCATGTCTCTTTCATTTACTTATTTTTCTAAAGTTTTGTCTTAGTCCTCTTGAACATACTTCTCCATCTCCTGTATATTAGGTAAGTTGGTTACATTCCCTGCTCATGAAAAAGTGTCCTTATGGAGGAGATACTGTAGGTGGCCCAATAGCATACCTACTGGTCACCAGAGCTGTGTATTCTAGTGGTGCCCTCTCTGTGGCCTGCATAGTTCCTTCTGTTCAGGCAGAGCTGACTATGTGGGCAGCCTGGTAAGCATGGCTGGTCCCTATGTGGTTAGCTATGAGGCTGTGCCTTGTATGATGGCTAAATGCCCTCTAGAGACTAAGGGAGAGTTCCTGAGAGGTTGGTTGCATGGCCTGGAGAGTGTGAGGCTGGTGCTGGCCTGTTGGTGGACAGATTACTCTTCAGTATTAGTAGTTCTAGAGGGAGGATTCCAAAATGGCATTTGCTAATGCCAGTGTTATCATGACAGAATCAGTTCCGTTCAGTCACTCAATCATATCTGACTTTTTGTGACCCCATGGACCACAGCATGCCAGGCCTCCCTGTCCATAGGCAACTCCCAGAGTTTACCCAAACTCATGTCTATTGAGTTAGTGATACCATCCAACCATCTCATCCTCTGTCATCCCCTTTTCCTCCTGCCCTCAATCTTTCCCAACATCAGGGTCTTTTCCAATGAGTCAGCTCTTCGCATCAGGTGGCCAAAGGATTGGAGTTTCAGCTTCAACATCAATCCTTCCAATGAACATCCAGGACTGATCTCCTTTAGGATGGACTGGTTGGAAGTCCTTGCAGTCCAAGGGACTCTCAACAGTCTTCTTCAACAACACAGTTCAAAAGCATCCATTCTTCGGTGCTCAGCTTGCTTTATAGTCCAACTCTCACATCCATACAAGACTATTGGAAAAACCACAGCTTTAACTAGGCAGACCATTGTTGTCAAAGTAATGTCTCTGCTTTTTAATATGCTGTCTAGGTTGGTCATAACTTTCCTTTCAAGGAATAAGTGTCTTTTAATTTCATGGCTTCCATCACCATCTGCAGTGATTTTGGAGCCTCCAAAACTAAAGCCAGCCACTGTTTCCACTGTTTCCCTATCTATTTGCCATGATCTTAGTTTCATGAATGTTGAGTTTTAAGCCAACTTTTTCACTCTCCTCTTTCACTTGCATCAAGAGGCTCTTGAGTTCTTCTCTGCTTTCTCTCATATCTGAGGTTACTGATATTTCTCCTGGCAATCTTGACTCCAGCTTATGCTTCATCCAGCCCAGAGTTTCTCATGACGTATTCTACATAGAAGTTAAATAAGCAGGGTGACAATAATCAGCTTTGATGTAATCCTTTTCCTATTTGGAACCAGTCTGTTTTTCCATGTTCATTTTTAACTCTTGCTTCCTGACCTGCATACAGACTTCTCAAGAGGCAGGTCAGGTGGTCTGCTATTCCCATCTCTTTCAGAATTTTCCACAGTTTATTGTGGTCCACACAGTGAAAGACTTTGGCATAGTCAATAAAGCAGAAATAGATGTTTTCCTGGAACTCTCTTGCTTTATCGGTGATTCAGCGGATGTTGACAATTTGATCTCTGGTTCCTCTGCCTTTTCTAAAACCAGCTTGAATATCTGGAAGTTCATGGTTCTTGTATTGCTGAAGGCTGGCGTGGAGAATTTTGAGCATTGTTTCACTAGCTTGTGAGATGAGTGCCACTGTGCGGTAGTTCAAGCATTCTTTGGCACTGACTTTCTTTGGGATTCAAATGAGAACTGACCTTTTCCAGTCCTGTGGCCAAGGCTGAGTTTTACAAATTTGCTGACATATTGAGTACAGAACTTTCACAACATTATCTTTTAGGATTCAAAATAGCTCAGCTAGAATTCCATAACCTCCACTAGCTTTGTTCATAGTGATGCTTCCTAAGGCCCACTTGACTTCACACTCCAAGATGTCTGGCTCTAAGTGAGTGATCACCCCATCATGATTATCTGGGTAATGAAGATCTTTTTTGTATAGTTCTTCTGCGTATTCTTGCCACTTCTTCTTAATATCTTCTGCTTTTGTTAGGTCCCTACCATTTCTGTCCTTTATTGAACACATCTTTGTATGAAATGTTCTTTTGGTATCTCTAATTTTTTTGAAGAGATCTCTTGTCTTTCTCATTCTATTGTTTTCCTATGTTTCTCTGCACTGACCACGTCCGAGGTAAGAGAAACCCCAGTAAACTGTAGGCACTGATAGAGGGAATCAGAGGGCAGACAGACTGAAACCACAATCACAGAAAACTAACCAATCTGATCACATGGACCACAGCCTTGTCTAGCTCAGTGAAACTAAGCCATGTCGTGTAGGGCCACCCAAAATGGACAGGTCATGGTGGAGAGTTCTGACAATATGTGGTCCACTGGAGAAGGGAATGGCAAACCACTACAGTATTTTTGCCTTCAGAATCCCATGAACAATAGGAAAAGGCAAAAAGATAGGACACTGAAAGATAAACTCCCTACTGGAGGTCAGTGGAGAAATAACTCCAAAAAGAATGAAGAGGTGGAGCCAAAGCAAAAACAACACCCAGTTGTGGATGTGACTGGTGATAGAAGCAAGGTCCAATGTTGTAAAGAGCAGTATTGCATAGGAACCTGGAATGTTAGGTCCATGATTCAAGGCAAATTGGAAGTGGTAAAACAGGAGATGGCAAGAGTGATGTTGACATTTTAGTAATCAGCAAACTAAAATGAACTGGAATGAGTGAATTTAGCTTGGATGACCATTATGTCTACTACCGTGGGCAGGAATCCCTTAGAAGAAATGCAGTAGCCATCAGAGTCAACAAAAGCATCTGAAATGCAGTACTTGGATGCAGTCTCAAAAAATGACAGAATGATCTCTGTTCATTTCCAAGGCAAACCATTCAATATCATGGTAATTCAAGTCTATGCCCCAACCAGTAATGCTGAAGAAGTTGAAGTTGAATGGTTCTATGAAGACCTACAAGACCTTCTAGAACTAAAACCCAAAAAGATGTCCTTTTCATCATAGGGGACTGGAATACAAAAGTAGGAAGTCAAGAAACATCTGGAGTAACAGGCAAATTTGGCCTTGGAGTACAGAATGAAGCAGGGCAAAGGCTAACAGAGTTTTGCCAAGAGAACGCACTGGTTATAGCAAACACCCTCTTTCAACAACACAAGAGAGGACTCTACATGTGGACATCACCAGATGGCCAACACTGAAATCAGATTGATTATATTCTTTGCAGCCAGAGATGAAGAAGCTCTATAGCGTCAGCAGAATCAAGACTGGGAGCTGACTGGATCAGATCATGAACTCCTTATTGCCAAATTCAGACTTAAATTGAAGAAAGTAGGGAAAACCACTAGACCATTCAGGTATGACCTAAATCAAATCCCTTATGATTATACAGTGGAAGTGACAAACAGATTGAAAGGACTAGATCTGATAGAGTGCCTGATGAACTATGGACGGAGGTTTGTGACATTGTACAGGAGACTGGGACTAAGACCATCCCCAAGAAAAAGAAATGCAAAAAAGCAAAATGACTATCTGAGGAGGACTTAGAAATAGCTGTGAAAAGAAGAGAAGCGAAAAGTAAAGGAGACAAGGAAAGACATACCCATTTGAGTGCAGAGTTCCAAAGAATAGCAAGGAGAGATAAGAAAGCCTTCCTCAGTGATCAATGCAAAGAAACAGAGGAAAACAATAGAATGGGAAAGACTAGAGTCTCTTCAAGAAAATTAGAGATACCAAGGGAACATTTCATGACAGAATGAGTTCACCCAAGTGACTGTGGCCAACATTTCTCCCCAAGGGTATCCTAGTTGCCTCCTGCCTCTCTGAAAAGCTCTCCAATGTTAGTGGGACTGATCTATGGTCTATTCAGACTTCTGCAACTGAGCTGGGACTCAGAACATATGAGGTTTATGAGGTTTTGAGTGAACCCTTGAAGTGTGGTGTCTCTGTTTCCTGGGGCTCCCTGGATCTGCCAAACTTAAGTGTTACTGCTTTTCAGATCCAGACATTTTGGGGTTCAAGTTCCTGGTGCAGGAATGCCCCCTCTACATCCAGTCTTGGGCATCTGATATGCAGCTCAGATAACTTGCTTCTTGGGGAGGACCTCTACAGTTATAATATTCCTCCATTTGTGGATCACTGACATTTGGGTCTGTGTTGTGACTGCTTTGCAATTTGGCCCTTCCTTCCCATCTTGCCATGTTTCTTTTTTTGTGTCTTTAGTTGTGGAAAATCTTTTCTGCTTGTCTTCAGGTCATTGTCATAGATGGTGCTGTAAGTACTCTTGAACAATACAGAGTTTAAGGACACTGAACCTCTGTTCAGTCAAGAGTCTGGGTATGATTTTCTAGCTGGCCCTCTGTATATACAGGTCCATATCCAATCATGAATTATGTAGTAGTAGTATGTTTTTAGTGAAATAAAGGTCATGTATAAGTGGACCCATGCAGTTTATGCCTATGTTATTTGAGGATTCACCGTGGTTGTAATTTGATGTATGTGTGAGAGGAGGTGAGTCCAGATTCTCTCTGTTCCACCATCCTGACCACATCTGAGGCAAAACCACATTAGCATTTTGGCTACTACATGACACAATTGTCTTACTGGTCTTAAAAGGGACAAAATTTCTAGGCATTTTTCAATATGTTCTATCAGAAAGCTTTCAATTCTCATGCTACATATAAAATTTTTGTTTTAGGGTAATATAAGATTTAAAATTATTTTTAAAAAGTTCGTTGGGGCAAGTTCATCATTTTAATTTCTAGGCTTGATTTAATTCATGTGTTTGTGTTGTTGATTTAAATGTAAGTGTTGGAGAAGGGAATAATGAGGTTGGAAAACTCATTGTTAAAGCAAGGGATGACTGAGGCAGCAGGCTGATAACCCTATGGAAACTAGTCTTTTCGTCTTGCTCATAAGCTTCTGATAGACACGACTGGTGAGACAAGCCTTTAAGAGTGGCTTGGCTCCTCTCTTTGGTCCCTTTCTGTTTGCAGGGCATTACCAGGTCCAGGTTGCTATCACATTACTTACTGTAGGTTCTCTATTTGAGTTGGCCCTATAAGGACACGTGTTGGTTTTCTAAACACAAACAGAACAGGAGCATGCCCACTCCTTTGTCTTAGAAGAATTTCCCCTTTAGAGCTGGGTGGTGGCCTCACCGATCTTGAGTCAGAGCCATCTTGCCTCTTTCTCCACACTCCCTATGCTGGTGCCCCAGGTGTCCACCTTGGGGAAGAATGAGAGATGGTACGCCTGAATGGTAAACACTGTCTTTCTGGCTTGATACCTCTGGAATTCCTTACTATATTTAAAACATGATTGTGTTCCTAGAAATCTAGGAGTCAATAGAAGGGCTTTCAGAATCCTACTCCATGGCTTACTCTGAGTACTTTTATTAGCAAACTACTGAAAACTCACATTTAATCTTTTTTACAACATTTAAGGCATTTAAATTTTAAATTCAGTCTTAATCACAACACTCTGGACTTATGTTTTGAAATTAGGATTTATACATAAAAGCTCATGTCATGTCAGCACATCAAATATCTCATAAGATTTTAAGTCATCCTCAAGATGACTATGTTCTAACTCTATTTGGGTTTCTAATTAGTTCCTGATGCAGGTAATGGGCTGTGCTGACTTCTGTATGTTCTGGACAGATCCTCTAATCTCTGAAAAGCTTGACATTTAATATCCAATAAAAGCTCATGTGTGTAGAAAATATATTTCCTTGTTAAAAAAGAAATATAGTTTACTTTGCAGGTTAATTTAAACTATTTTCATGAATGCAAAGTTCTACCTCACTTTTCTTGGAGCTGCTTCTAGGTTCTGGAGTACTTTTATTATCCACAGCATTATCATGTTGTCTACATAACTATTAGCTACTATAGAATGAACAGAGGTGTCTGTTTTCCTGTGGTGCGTAGTCTGTGAGGATCATTTCTAAATGGTCCCTTGTTCCAGGGCTATAGTCTCATTTGAGGCTCAACTGGGAAAGGATCCAGTTCCAAGATCATGTGGTCATTGGTGACATCTGATTCCTTGAATGTTTCAGGACTGAGGAGCCTCATTTAATCTAACTGTCATCTAGCTAATTTCATTGCTTATTGATAACTTCTTGGTCCTACTTCCCTTTTTGTGATGCATTATCTGTGAGAAACCCCAAGGGCAACTCTGACCATTCCCTATGTTTTCACAGCTGTCAGGAGTAAGACTTCCTGCTTTGTGTCTGGCTGCATTCTGGGCTTTCCTGGAAAGAAGACATGGTTTTCCTGTGCTAGGATATGCCCATCCCTTCTCTTGAGCATGTCAGGTGTTTCTGTCACCTTTGTTTCCTCTGGACTAAGCTCCAGAAGCAGGGTCTTGTTTTATCCACAACCCACACTGAAGAAAAATTCCTTTCTTCTGAGCATTCTTTACTTTTCCTCTAGTGCAAACAAATTCTGTCTTGTGTCTGGTTATTGGGGCTCTGAGCTGAAAGATGTGCTTTTTGTCATAATGTAAATCTGCCATTCATACTCTAGGATGTATTTTTTCTCCTGAGATCTAGGGTTTTAAATTTCAAATCCAAAATGTAATGTTTTTGTTTGATCTTCTTTTGTGATGTTTCAACACTTTTATGAGTGAACAACTCAGAGAATGCCCTGGAGCCTGTATAAATGAAAAAAATGCTAATCTATCAAACTATATTGGCTAATCTATCAAACTATTTACTCTGCTGCCAATATTTTATGGATATATCTGTGAGTGTATGTGTCTGCATATATCTGCATATATATATACATATAATTTTACAAAATCTCCATGCAGCTTACCAATTCTACTAAAAATGCGACATGATTTAAATATGTTGTTTTGCTGAGTTTTTAAAATTCTATCTATGGTTGGCTTACCTAGAGAGATGAGAATGCCAAAGTTATTACAAACTGTAATCACTTGATAATGTAACCAATATGTTTCATTTCACTTTTTTGAAACTAAAGGAAACAATATATTGCTTTAATTTCTTTTTATTGAGGTGTAGCTGATACAGAGTATTTCAGGTGTGTTGCTGTTGTTCAGTCTATAAGCTGTGCCTGACTCTTTGTGACTCCATGGCCTGCAACACACCAGGCTTCCCTGTCTTCCACTATCTCCTGGAGTTTGCTCAAACTAATGTTCATTGAGTTGGTGATGCTGTCCAACCATCTCATCCTCTGCTACCCACTTCTCCTTTTGCTTTCCATCTTTCTTGGCATCAGGGTCTTTTCTAATGAGTTGAGTCTTTCCTAATGAGTCAGCTCTCTGCATCAGGTGGCCAGAAGACTGGAGATTCAGCTTCAGCATGGAAAATGAGTGCAATTTTCTGGTAGTTTGAACATTGTTCAAACATTGCCTTTATTTGGGATTGGAATGAAAACTGACCTTTTCCAGACTTGGGGCTGTTACTGAGTTTTCCAAATTTGCTGACACATTGAGTGCATCATTTTTACAGCATCACATTTTGCGATTTGAAACAGCTCAGCTGGAATTCCATCACCTCCATTAACTTTGTTCCTAGTGATGCTTCCTAAAGCCCCCTTGACTTCACATTCCAGGATGTCTGGCTCTAGGTGAATGATCACACCATCATCATGGTTATTTCAGTCATTAAGACCTTTCTTGTGTCATTCTTCTGTGTATTCTTGCCACCTCTTCTTAATCTCTTCTGCTTCTATTAGGTCCATACCATTTCTGTCCTCTGTTGTGCCCATTTATGCATGAAATGCTTCCTTGATGTCTCCAAATTTCTTGAAGAGATTTCTAGTCTTTCTCATTCCATTGCTTCCTCTTTATCTTCACACTGAAGACGACCTTATCTCTCCTTGCTATTCTCTGTATTTCTGTATTCAGCTTGGTATATCTTTGCCTTTGTCCCTTGTTTTTCACTTCTCTCCTTTTCTCAGCTATTTGTAAAGCCTCCTCAGACAACCACTTTGCAATTTTCATTTTTCTTTGGATGGTTTTGGTCACTGCCTCCTGTACAGTGTTAGGAACCTCTGTCTTGAACGAACTTGTCTTTCAGTTCTACAGAACAGCATTTCAGTTATATATACATCTTTTAAAGATTCTTATCCATTGTAAGTTATTATAAGATATTGAATATCATTCTCTGTGTTATACAGTAGGTCCTTGTTGTTTATCTATTTTATGCATAGTAGTGTGTATCTGCTAATCTCAAATCCCCAACTTATACCTCCTACCTCTTCTTCACTGAGTAATGAAAAATTTGTTTTCTATGTCTGTGAGTATGCTTCTGCTTTGCAAATAGACTCATTTGTATTATTTTTTAGATTCCACATATAAGTGATATCATACAGTATTTTTTTCTCTGTCTTACTTCACTTAATATGATCATCTCTAGGTCCAAGATTATATATTTTGAATATAAAAGTAATGACTGAGGCAAAATATTGTTCATAGAAAGGGAAATCTTTGTTTGTTTTCCTCCAGATTCTCTTCCCCTAGTAGTATGTAGAGATGCTGAGAATGCACATGAGTTTCACAAGTCACTCCCACTTAATAGCAGTCTCTTCCATTGCCTGTTGAAGGTAATGGCAGAGCCACCATGCTCCTGAAAGCCAGTTCCTCACCTGGCAGAGTTCTCTGACTTCTCCTGTTGCTCTTGGCTTTGTTCATAATTATCCATTACCATGATTATCCATAATCAGGGCTGCCTGATTATGCCCGAGCCCTCCTGCCATCCATAGCAAGGTTGCGATGTTCAATAGAAAGGGGAAGGGCAATTTTTCTCATTTTTCCTCCATCTGAGGTGTCAGAAGTCAGAGACTCAATTCTTTCCATTCATGCACATCTGGTCATTTGACAGTGACAGTTTCAGTCCAAAAAAACCCCAAAAGGACCACAGAGACTTTTGGTATCAAACACAATTTTGTTAGAGCCAGCCCCCTTCACATCTGAGCCTTCATGAATCCATGAACTCTGTCTTCCTCTCCATCTCCAGACCTAACACATTATCCTTCTATAAGATTCATCACTTTCCAGAAGTGATTGACATTTCCTTCAGGTAAAATAAAGTAGCCGTTATATGTTATTATGATGTGTCTTAAAGAAAAGATTAAGTAGTTGAAACAACAGAAGTTAGGCTTAATTTCTAATGATTATGTCTCGGGAGTAAAGGTGTCCATGCAAAGTCAGTCCGAGTTCTAAACATCAAAATAAAGACAGATGAGCTGATGGAAAAGGGCATTGCTTTTTTTCTTTAAATTTTTAACTGGAGTGTAGTTGATTTGCAATGTTGTGTTAGTTTCAGGTGTACATCAAAGTGAGTCAATTCTGCATATACATATATCCACTCTTTTTCAGATTCTTTTTTCATATAGGTCATTACAGAGTACTGAGTAGAGCACTCTATGCTATACAGCAGGTCCTTATTTTATATATGGTGTGTATATATGTCAATCCCAACCTCCCAATTTATTTCTCATCTCTCCTTCTCCTTTCATAACTGTAAGTTTGTTTTCTACATCCGCGACTCTCTTTCTTTTTGTAAATAAGCTCATTTGTACCATTTTTTAAAAACTTGACATATAAGTGATATCACATGGCATTCGTCCTTCTCTTCCTGACTTGCTTCACTCATTACGACAATCTTGAGGTCCATCTACATCTCTGAAAATAACATTATTTCATTCCTTTTTATTGCTGAGTAATAAAACAGGCCTTACTTTTGATGTCTGGAAACGCAGGAATGGAGTGTTGTCCTGTGATGTGACCATAGGTTGTATGATGCTTTGAATCAGACGGCTCAACGTGGATGAGGAACTGATGAGAGGCCCCATCATAATCAAGTTCTGGTCCAAAGAGTCTCGACCTAATTACAGTCACCAGCACCTCTGGTCCTAGGGAAAGCCTGCACATGGTGACTAGCGGTTGGTGCTGCCATCTCTTTTTCCATGCTCTATGCTTTCCTGGTGGCTCCATGGTAAAAAATCCATATGCCGGTGCAGGAGATACAGGAGAGGCATATTCAGTCCCTGGGTTGGGAAGGTCTCCTGGAAAGGGAAATGGCAACCCACTCCAGTATTCTTGCCTGGAGAATCCCATGGACAGAGGAGTCTGGAGGTCTGTGGGGTTGCAAGAGTTGGACACAACTGAACATACACACACATACAACTAGTAGCCTCTGCTCTCATCAATATCTGAGAAGAGCTCCCAGTATGATCAGCTGATGTGTGGGTAAGGGAGGCTTGTGATATGTTATTTGTATGGGCACTTAATTTCTCGAGGTAATTCCTGAAGCATTAGGAGTAATCTAATACTACTAGTTAATTGTGAAACCACGTGACCCTTATTTATCACAAATTCCTTGAATTTGAAAAAAATGTTAACTAAACTTTGGTGTTTTATGCTCTCCTCATTTTTCTTTTTGCATTTAAAAAAATCAAGTTTCTTGAGGCATAGCTGATATGAAATTAAATTTACCAATTTCAAGTGTATGGAACAGGGAATTTTCACAAATGTATGGTTTTTCCAGTGGTCATGTATGATTGTGAGAGTTGGACTATAAAGAAAGCTGAGCACCGAAGAATTGATGCTTTTGAACTGTGGTGTTGGAGAAGACTCTTGAGAGCTCCTTGGACTGCAAGGACTTCCAACCAGTCCATCCTAAAGGAGATCAGTTTCTAAGTGTTCATTGGAAGGACTGATGTTAAAGCTGAAACTCCAATCCTTTGGCCACCTGATGTGAAGAGCTGACTTATTGGAAAAGACCCTGATGCTGGGAAAGATTGAGGGCAGGAGGAGAAGGGGATGACAGAGGATGAGATGGTTGGATGGCATCACCGACTCAATGGACATGGATTTGGGTGGACCCTGGGAGTTGGTGATGGACAGGGAGGCCTGGCATGCTGCGATTCATGGGGTCGCAAAGTCGGACACGACTGAGTGACTGAACTGAACTGATACAGTCATGAGCCACCACCATAATCATGACGTAAAACATCTCCTTCACTCAGAAACTTTCTTTGTGATGCTTTGCGGTCAGTCTCTTCCTCCTCATTGGGCTCCTGGAATCTGCTGATCTGTTTTCAGTTACTGTAGCTTTGCCTTCCTAGCATTTTATAGAAATGAAATCATTCAGTTGTGGTAGTTTGTGTCTGGCTTCTTCCACTTAGTATAATGCTTTTGAGATAAGCCATATTGTTGCTTGCAGCTGTAGTTTATTGCTTTTTAATGGTATATTTCTTTACGTGGAGACCTACAATTTGTTATCCATTAACCAGTCGATGGTCATTTTGGTTGTTTGCAGGTTTGTGCTGTAACATAGATCTTCTTATGAATATCTGTGAGTAGGTCTTTGTATGGACAAGTTTTCATTTTGCTTGGGTAAATACTTAGAATGCGACAGCTGGAGAGTAGGTTTAGTGTGTGTATTTTAAAACAGCAACAACAAAAACCTGCCAGACAGTTTTCCAAAAAAGCGGTGCCATCTTACATTCTCACCAGCAATGTGCATTGGTGTCACTCTCCCAAATCTTCCCCAGCACTTGGTTTTATCACTCTTATCATCAGTTGACTCATCCTGTCAGACCTGGCATCCCACTGTGGTTTTAACTTGCATTTGTCTAATGGCTAATGAGGTCAAGAATCTTTTCACATACTTATTTACCATTTGTACATCTCATATAGTGATGTGTCTAATTCAAATTTTCTACCCATTTAAAAAACTGGGTGTTTTTTTGTTATTGACTTGCAAGCATTCATTACATATCCTAAATATAAGCCTTTTTTATCAGATGCATTAAAAATTTTTTCTGCATCTTTACTGTATACAATGTCAAGAAAATAGGTTTGTATGCTTTATAAATAAAGTGGAAAAGGACAATTTCTTTTTTTTTTTTCTGTTTTATTAAACATTTTTTTTTATTAGTTTTGCCAAACAATGACATGACATCACCATGGGTTCACATATGCTCTCCCTCCATAACCCCCCTCCCTCCTCCCTCCCCCCAGGAAATCTCGTTGCACCAGTCCCAGGCACCAATCCTGAGCCGGCTATTGCTTAGACATATGATAATTAACATGTTTCAATGCCATTCTCCCATATCATCCCACCCTTTGCCTCATCCACAGAGGCCCTGAGTCTATTCTATACATCTGTGTTCCTTTTGCTGTCTCATATGCTGGGTTCTCGTTACCGTCTTCCTAAATTCCATATATATGCGTTAATATACTGTATTGTTTTTGCTTCTGGCTTACTTCACTCTGGATAATGGGCTCCAGTTTCGTCCATCTGAGTAGAACTGCTTCAAATGAATTTTTCCTTAATGCTGAGTAATATTCCATTGTGTATATGTACCACAGCTTTCTTATCCATTCATCAGTTGATGGGCATCTAGGTTGGTTCCATGTCCTGGCTATTGTAAACAATGCGGCGATGAACATTGGGGTACACGTGTCTCTTTCAATTCTGGTTTCCTCGGTATATATGCCCAACAGTGGGATTGCTGGGTCATATGGCAGGACTATTTGCAGTTTTTTAAGGACAATTTCTTTAATGTTAGACATTTTGTTTTACTGTAGCATATTTTGACTTATGGTTAAAATTAAATTTCAGACAACTTCAATTTTAGATTTAGAATGATTTTAGAACAGGAAAGATTGCAGCACTTCTCCAGAGTTTTGCACTTGTTTATTGTATTTTGAAGAAGACAGTATTCCCTTTTAAGTATTCTAAAGAAACAGTTCAGTTACACTACTTTTCAAAGTCTGATCTTGTTTGTCACTATTGAAGTTCATATCACATGAACTTCAAGAGATAATTTTCATATCAAAAGCTTTTCAAAATTTAGTTTTTATTAATAATTTTTAAGAATAGAATGCTCATGCTACAATATTTTCTGTTTACTTACTGTATTTAGTTTGTAAAAAACAATTATATCTCAGTTTTTTCTTAATAATTGATGTCCACAGTTATAATATTATACTTCTATTAGATACAATGACAAATAAATAAGTATTATGTTCCATTAATAGAAGATCACTACCTTAATATGTTGAGATAAGTGACTTGGGTCATTTAGATACTAAGATTACAATACACTAATGATATTTAATGCCAGGTTTTATATATTCTACATTATATTCTGTATTATTTTATATTTGTATTTTATATACTTAATATTAATAGCAGTTCTGCTACTAATATAAGGTAAAATAATAAAAATATTGTAGAATATTTATACAGGAGAATTTGTTACAAATAGATTAAGAAAAAGAATAAAAAGTTAATAGCTTCATAATGGATGATAAGCACTATTTTATTCAGCAAAAATATTACTCATTTGCTTGAATTCAAAACCCAGATTCTTCACCAAGTTAATGACTTGAGAGAAAGATAAAATATCTTGTTTTGCTATTTTAGCATCAGTCATAACTAGAATTATCATTTCAGTAACCATTCATCATAATCTTAACAATATGGTCTCGCAAATAATAGTTTTTCAGATGGATTATACTTGTTGCTGTGATTCACTGTATATGAAACAGTTTAAACAGTTCTGATTCTTAGATACAAGTGAACTTACTTACAAACCAGAAATAAACTCACAGAAGCATAAAACAAACATAAAGAGACCAAAGGAGTTGAGAGAGAAGTAAATTAGGAGTTTGGGATTAATATATATATATATACGCTACTATATTTAAAATAGGAAAATAAGGATCTACTGTATAGCTCAAGGAACTCTACTCAATAGCTTGTAATAATCTAGTGTCACAGAATCTGAAAAAGAATGAACTTGAAATGAACACAACATTGTAAATTAACTATACTTCAATAAAAAATTTGTCAACCAAATTTTTTTTAAAATTCTGACTCTGTTCAGATCACCAAATGCATCTCATTTCTTAAAAACTGTTTTAAGTCCCAGTTATTTTTCCACAGTCTCAAGACATTCCTCCACTGGATAGTGTTCTTTTTTTTTTTTTTTTTTAGGAGAAAAAAGATTTTATTACTTTTTTATAAATTAGAGGCTGGTGGGCTGGAGGGAGGAGCCAAGCAGTCATGTTTTGGGCGGCTGCTGTCTCTCCCTGTCCTCCTGGGCCTGGATTCTGAGTTCCTCCTCAAGACGCTCTGGACCACCTTTGACTGCAGGTAGAAGGAGCTACTCACGGATTTATCGTTCACCTTGAATAGGTGTTCCTAGTTCTGCAGAGGAGGGGAGATGGTGAGTCCCTGGTTACAGAAGCAGGGGAAGCTTCTGGATCTCCTCGGGGCTTAGCTTGGAGACATTGAGAATCTGCTGTGAAATATGTGCATAAGTTTATACCTTAGATTTTATTCAGCATAAAGTGATGAGTAGTTGTACAATGAAGAGATCAAGACATGGCCCTCCACTCCATACATTAACCGTGTAATTGCTGCTTAGCACAGGCTGCCACTGACAAATAAACCAGATTTTCAGTTGATAGATTCATTTCTTCTCCACAGAAAACACTTCTTTTCTTAGAAAATGCATCATTGGCAAACAGTTTTAACATGCAATTATAAAGTTAGGTTGATTATAGAAAAGCAGTGTTCACTAATACTAAGGCACCTCAGTTCACTTGCCGGTCAACTGACAGCAATGTTTATGAGAAAATACCATGGTAAAAAGAACATAGTTCACAAAGAAGGCTGTTCTAGCATATTCTCAGAATGTTAAAATATTTTCTTCAAAGCATTCTTATAATGATAGCAAGCCTTAAGTCTGGAAAAAAATTTATCTTCAATTAAGTAAAAAGTAGAAAATGAGGTTTTTTTTTTGGTTTCTTTTTGTTTTTACTATCTCTATATCAGATATTTCCCAGTTACACTGATTTCATGGAAGAACTAGGGAAAATCCCTAACAAAAATCTTGACAACATGCAGTCCCCTTTTTACCTTGAGTTTTCTTGTAAGAAAATATTTAAGAAATTAAAATTTAAAAGCAAAAATTAATTTAAAAAATAAATATAAGCCCACAAAACCTTTTTAAAAAACGCAGTTGTTTTCAAGGCAGGCAATTTGTGAGGTCTTGTATGTTTTTATCTGCCAAAGAGATGACCCCAGCCCCATACAAGATTTTAGTGAATTTACTAACAGATATTCTTAGTTGTCATTCCTTGTCCCTTGCTCTCAGACATCTGACTATAAAATCTGATTTCAGCCTGTCAACCACTACACAAAAATAATTATTTCTCAAGTAGGGCAGGTGAAGTGACAGTCATTTCAGACCAATGGCCTTTTGTAAGCTCTGTGAGTTTTGAGTATCTGTTGTTTTCTCATTTTCTTATGAACCATCCAAAGAGACAAGAAAAGGTAAGCAGACCAGACTGAGATTTTCCTTCTGTATTATTTTTCCATCTGTGCTTTTAAAGTTAGTCTTGATAACAACAAGCAAAACCCAAAACACATTTAGATTTTTCCAGGCTCTTTTAATTGTGAATTTGTCCGTGTTCTCAATGAGACTACTGATCTTAGTTTCAAAACAACAACAACATGCAAAAAAACCCAACCCTGTAAATTGGTTCACAGAATGCTACAAATTACAGAGTGTATCAAATTATTGCTGTAATGAAATATAATCTCTATTATATTATTGGTTATTCATGGCAAGAATATTTAGTTATGTTAATTAAAAAGATGTTAACTAGAGAACTGAAATGCTAAAGATTTCTGGTTCTTAACCATTTTAATTTATAAATAATATTCAAATTTGTTATTTTCTTTAAATATATATGTTACATTATTAGACCAGTATTTCTCAAAAATGGTTAATAAAACATTAGAATAAGTTGATCTCACATTAAAAGTTAGCCCTCCTGGACTCAGTATTCTGAATCAAGAACCAGAAGGTAAGGTGAGTCCAGGTATTTCCATTTTTGATGAGATCTATACCCACTCCCCCATCACTTACTGTGATACTAATGGACACTAAAGTTTAGAAACTATTGATTTACACACATCTCAGAGCTTTTATTAGCTTGAGGGGAAAAAAATTGCTTTCCTCTTAAAAGAATGTTCTTTGTAAATGAAAATGGAGGGGTATTATTGTTTCAATTTTTATTATAAAAATGCTTGCTGGAAATGTCAACAACATAAAGAATGGGTCTTAGTACCTTATAAGAATCTAAACGGTCATTCCAATAAAATATAGTCTTTCTTTGTATTCCCATTGCAAAGATGGAAAAACACAGTGCCCAGAGTGTAGCTGGAACACAGGTACCCAGCATCTGGTTTTAGAATAAATATCTCCATATCAATATAATGATTGATATTAATGCCACTAAACTGAGTCAGGCAATTTTTCACTTGTACCTGGCTATCCCCAATTTTTCATTTGAGTCTAATAGAACTTCCTTATTTTGAAATTTTGGAGTTGTCTTATTTTTTACTGTGCTTCCTACATTTGATTAAAGGTAAACTAGATGAATGTAAGTAACTTTTGCATAATACTAGCATTTCCCACTTGTTCTGATCAAATTGCTAGGCATTGTACCTAAAAAAATTGTATAAAATTCTTAATTCTCAGAAAATAAAGATCCTAAGTTTTATACTTATGGCCATTCAGGCTTGAAGTATCTAAGTACCTCCTAAATGTACTTAGGTAGCTTGAGAGGAGGTGGGAGACAGAAGCACTTGCCTCAATTTCTCTGCTCTGATCTACCAGGTGGCACACCTCTATCACCCGTCAAGGTGAAATGAGGAAGAGGCCAGGCCCAAATAAGATGCCTATGGCCAGGTATCCCCTCCATGTCCTCCTGTCCCTTTTGACAATTTTGATATCATTTCACTCATTTCTTTATTCATTCAGCTAATGTTCGATCAGCATGAAATATAGCAGTCAAGGCAAAAAATAAAAGTCTCTCTCTGTATGGTCTACATTCTAGAAGAAAAAAAATATGACAGAAAAAAATAAGAGGACAAGAAAATGGGTCATAAGACAAAAGATGTTAGTTCAACAGAGAATGTAACAGAATAAAAAGTATTGGTGGGAGGTGTCCTTTTACACTAGTTGGTTGGGGAAACTTCTCTAGTAATGAGGGAGTGAGTCACACAGGTCTGTGAGGAAAGAGCACTCTAAATAGAGGGGGACAAGACAGAGAAGCAGCATTTGAGGACAGAGAGTTCCAGAAACAGCAGGAAGGCTGGTTTGGCTGGAGCAGAGGTGGCTGTGGTGGATGAGGAGGCTGCAGAGATAGCAGAAGGAGTCAGGACTCAGAGGTCTTCATAGGCCCAAGTATGATTTTCCTTCTGTGTGAGCCAGGAAACAGAGAGAGTTTTAGTAAAAAGAGTAGAAGACAGTCTGACTTGTCTGATAGAAAGATCTTTCTGGATTGTGAGTTAGTCTGCAGAGTGGATTGAGTCTGCTAAGCCTGGACATCAGGGCAGCTCATGCAATAGACCTGGTGAAACATGACCTTGTCAGGTCGTTGGCCATAGGGGGTTCATCACAGGTAGTTTGACTAACATGACAGGAGGTCATTTGGTGAAAAATGGAAGGACTCTGAGTGTGTTTTGTGGGTTCACCTGACAGGCCGAGATTTGGGGTACAAGAGACAAAGAGACAAATTAAGGAAAAGCATCGAGTTGCTGGCGTGTGTAACTGAACAGCATTTACTGAGAGGTGGAGCCTTGTGAGTTGCGGGTAGGGAGAGCTGATCTCTAAACATCTTACATTTGAGGCCTGTATCTCCTAGGTCAGAGGTCTGAAAACCCCTGTCCACCAGGCAGCTCTGCCTCACTCTTCATCTTTGCAGATTCACAAGCTAAGGATGGTTTTCACATTTTTAAGTAGTTGAAAAGTAACGAAATTCTATTTGGTAGTATGTGAAATTTACATGAAATGAACATGTCAGTGTCCATAAGAGAACATTGTCACACAGTCACACTTGTCTATGGCTTCCACCTGCTACAACAGCAGAGGGGCGTAGTTGCAGTCAAGACCATGTAACCTGTAAAGGCTGTTTAAAAACCATTCATCATCTGGTCTTTTTCAGAAAAGTTGCCCACCCACGGCCCTGATGGCCCACCCCACCATGTGCTAGCTTGGACTATAGAGAAGTTGAGCTTCAGCTCTGGCATTGTCCCCAGTCAATAGAGATATGGTTTTTGCTCACTTATATAAAGACCTCAGTCATGAGAAGACTGAGCACATCTGTGGGTTTTAATGGGAAGTCAGTGCCCTCGCCAAAAGTAGGTAACTTAACGGTGAATATAAACTTCTCTTAGGGCAAGGAAGGAGGTGATTCGTATAAGGCTCTTCTAAATTTTCCAAAGTGCATTATGTAGGGTCTGGCTTATTTGACCCAGAGAAGAGCTGTCCTGGCCAGGAAGGACTTCTGTTTCACAGGGCTTCTGATGTGAAGTAACTGCTGTGCTGTCCACCTCTGAGATAATGTTGTGTCGCTAGAAGTGATTTTTCTACCATCTTGGGATCTGCTCAGCAGAAAGAACAAATTCAGCCCATTTTTGTTAGATTGTAGTTTCATCTCCCTCTAACTCCTAACTAGAATAAATGAATTGAACCCATCCACTTTTTTTTTTTTATTATTGTTTTTGCCATACATTGTCATGATATCACCATGGGTTTACATATGCTTCCCCTCCGGGTCCCCCCTCCCTCCTCCCTCCCCCCAGGGAAATCTCGCTGCACCAGTCCCGAGCATCAATCCTGGGCTGGCGATTGATTAGACACATGACAATTAACATGCTTCAATGCCCTTCTCCCATCTCATCCCACCCTTACCCTCATCCACAAAGTCCACAAGTCTATTCTATACATCTGTGTTCCTTTTGTTGTCTCCCATGTTGGGTTCTCATTACTGTCTTTCTAAATTCCATATATATGTGTTAATATACTGTATTGTTGTTTTTGCTTCTGGCTTACTTCATCCACTTTTAGAAACCAAGGCAATTGTATTGGTAGTTTTCTGTTTTTTTCTTTTTTTTAAGGAAGACTTCCATTGTTGTTCAGTTGCTCGGTCATGTCTGACACTTTGCAACCCCAAGGACTGCAGCATGCCAGCCTTCCCTGTCCTTCACCGTCTCCCAGAGGTTGCTCAAACTCATGCCCATTGAGTTGGTAATGCCATACAACCATCTTGTCCTCTGTTGTCCCCTTCTCCTCCTGCCCTCAGTCTTCCCCAGAATCAGGGTTTTTTTCCTAATGAGTTGACTCTTTGTATTAGGTGGCCAAAGTACTCGTGCTTCAGCTTCAGCATCAGACTTCCATTGCTGCAAACTAAACAAGGGTTCATAGTTTGGAAGACTACAGAATGGCCTGGGAGTCTTCAAGGACACAGGAATATGCTGGGAAGTCTAACTTCCTCTGAATTTATTCCACATTATTTTTATATATTCAGTAGTTGTACATATACAGAACTGCTTGATATATATAACACACATGAAAAACTTGAAATAGTTTCAGTATGTGAAAAGACACTTTTTTAAGGCCTTTTATATCTAGGGGAGCTTTTTTTCCCTTTCAATAAAAAGAGACCTAGAGGGGGAGAAATGATCAAATCCCCAGCAGGATTGTAATACCTGCTGGGCGGCTCTGACAGTGGTAAGACTCCTATAAAGCCTCTTCAGTGCTTGAGATTCAGGTTTCATAAAAATGAGTCAGGGCTTGCTCTGTGATGGGTAAAACCTTCCATTTCATGAGTTATTTTTAACTTTAAAAAATAACAATTTCTGTGAAATTTGTGCTACTGAACCTGTTTCCTAGTACTTAATCATGTGAGTGTTTTTTGAACAGATACACTATGCTCTTTGCCTTTTGAATATTTGATGTGCAATAGGAAAAATACACAAACATGCATCACCAAATCTTTTGATTCCACTTTCACCCTGGCAGTGTTCCGTGAGATTAGACAAAATTAAATGTGTATATATGGACTAGAAGTTATAAGCTGTGAAGTACAAGGAAGGGACCTTCAGCCCTCAATGATAGAGAGTATAGGGTGACTTTGTCCTCATCATTTACAGATAAAGCATGACTCACATCACTATTATCACCACCCTCATCAGAAACATCAGCATTACTCTATTATTTGTTAATCCACCATATGGCTATGAAACTTTGTCAGGTATTTTACAGATGAACATTCCCATTTTGATTATTTTTTGGCTTTTAATTTTGAGGCAAGCAAAATACTATTAACATTTTATTGCTGGCAATCCCACCAGTAACATCGGTAAGATGTTTACACCAGTAAGATAATCACGTGGAGTTATATCAGAAAAGTCAGGAGTTCCATTAGCTAAAGAGAATGCCCCATAAAAACTCAGTAAATTTCAGAGCCTGTCTATAAGATGATTGGATTGTTAATTTTACAGGTCACTTGCTAGAGCATGAATAGTACATAATTGGTCTGTTCCAGAGACAGATTATTATGAGAGTAGAAAAAATAAAAACCTGTCTGTCTAATCAACTCTAATAAATTCATAAGATCACTTGCTACGTGAGCCTTGGTTTTCTCTATTTTCCTAGCATTTGAGAAACTTTTGATCAATTATGTACATGACCTGTAATGAAATTTTCAAAATTCAGTGAAGATTCCAGTTTAACAGTAATTTTTAAATTGCTCTGGATGCATGTGTTATTAACCTGGGAAGAGATTTTTTTCAGAAGGCAGGAAGGAGCTTGGTGGAGTCTTTTATAGTGACATTGTTCAAATCGTTGAAGCAGTTTCCCTGCTGAGTGAGTACTGGGCTCTGGATTCATCTCGCTGTAGTTGCTTGTGTCTATCTGCATCTGCTCATTCTCCAGGTGCATCTTCAGGAAAATTCCGTGTTCTGTCCACAGCTGTGGTTCAAATGTAACAGGTTTACAGGGGAAAAGGATGAAGGTCATCATCCAAGATGCAAGGAGACTTGGTATGTAGGGCTGACTGTGGTAAAGAGAAGGAAGTCAGTGCAATGACCTGGGCTTATCAATAAGACAAGCATTTTTGAAGAATGATATTTCTGGGCTTCTCTTAGTGGCTGACATTTAACCCATTCATTGTAGCACCCCAGGAAATATGAATTGGCTTGGGAGAAGGTGTCATGTGTGTGTGTTGAGGGGGGGGTCCAAGAAAGTGTGGAATGATTCCAAAATACAAACATTAGACTCTGATACACTTGGGGCTCAAACTACCCTCACTGTTCAAACTTGGAGAGAGAGGTCTCTTCTCACTTGGCTGAGTGGTTGTATCACTGTGCATTTGGTAAGCCTCACTGTTGGGCAGTTGTCAACATCAGGCATTGGGGAGATGAGTGGTCTCAGTGGACCCCAGAACAAAGAAGCTGAGGACGTGGTGTGGGCAGGTGAGACACCATCTCAAAGCACCAGGACAGTGTGTCCTGCTGGGGCAAATGGAAGGCACAGACCTGAAATCTATTGGTTTGTGGTCATCTACTAATAATTTCTTACCTGAATACTGGGGGCTTGTTTGGTAGCAAACCAGAGTGTGTGTGTGTGTGTGTGTGTGTGTGTGTGTGTGTGTGTGTGTGTGTGTGTGTTAGTCATTCAGTATGTGTGTTGACTCTTTGCAACCCCATGGATTGTAGCCTCTGTCTTTGGAATTCTCCAGGCAAAAATACTGGAGTCGGCTTCCACTCCAGGGAATCTTCCTGACCCAGGGACTGAACCCAGGTCTCCTGCATTGCAGGCAGGTTCTTTACCCTCTGAGCCACCAGGGAATTGATGCCCAGTTTCTTAAATCTTATTTAGAGATGCTTTGGCACCAATTTTGTTGTTGAGGTGCATAAAGGTGAAGTAATACCTTTTCAAAATGATCCATCTGTAAAATTGCTTGATCTTTACAATTTAGTAGGAAAGCTTATGACAGCTGGAATACTAGAACATTTTCCTCTTCTACTGTTAACTGAATTGAAAAGGTAACTTTCTTTTTTATTTTTATGTATTTAATTTTTAAATATATTTTTAGTGAAGTACAGTTGATTTACAATTTTGTGTTAATTTCTGCTGTACAGCAAAGTGATTATAATACACATATATATGTCTCTCTGTGTATAT
Organism: Antilocapra americana; assembly: GCA_007570785.1. NCBI lineage: Eukaryota > Metazoa > Chordata > Mammalia > Artiodactyla > Antilocapridae > Antilocapra > Antilocapra americana. The sequence goes on from ML663020.1 coordinate 1,388,425, forward strand.
ATATCTTTCTTATATTCTTTTCCATTATGGTTTATCACAGGATACTGAATATAGTTCCCTGTGTTGTACAGTTGGAACTTAGTTTCTCCAGTCTATATGTTACATCTGCTAAACCCAAGGGCTTCCACTTCCCAGGTGGTAAAGAATCCACCTGCCAATGCAGGAGATTTAAGAGACTAGGGCTGGGGAGACACCCTGGAGGCTGCATGGCAACCCACTCCAGTACTTGCCTGGAAAAAACCATGGACAGAGGAGCTTTGTGGGTTACAGTGCATGGGGCTGGAAAGAGGCTGATAAAACCGAAATGACTAAGCAACCCTAAACTCCCAATCCCTCTTTTCCCTACTCCTCTTCTCTCCCAGCCCCGGCAACCACAGGTCTGCTCTCTGTCTGTGAGTCTGTTTCTATGACATAGATATATCCATTGGTGTGATAGTTTAGATTCCAAATATAAGTGACACCATATGATGTTTATGTTTCTCTCTCTGACTTACCTCACTTACTGTGATAGTCTCTAGTTCTACCCATGTTGCTGCAAATAGCATTATAAAAGAAACTTTCTAACGCAAATATGAAGGGACCCAAAGGATTATTCTTACTATTTAATTTCACATCTTTTCTGAGAATCGTTCACAAAGTCTTAGTTTTGAAATGGCTTAAAGAAAATCCACCATGCATGCTGAAACACAAGCCAGAGACCCAAGGTGATTTCAGCTGGGCAAGTTATTTGTTCACTTGTTTATGTGCAACAATTTTTCTGGCCTTGATTATAAATGTCAGGCTTCTTAAAATTTTATCTAAAACATGACAGATTGCAATCATAAAACAGTTTCAGACTTCCATTTTATCATTTTTTATAATAATTTTTAATTCTCACTACATGTTTATAAGTGTGTGCATGTGTGCGCGCGTGTGAGTGTGTTTGTTAGTTGTTCAGTCATATTCAACTCTTTGTGAACCCTATGGACTGTAGCCTGCCAGTCTCCCCTGTCCATGGGATTTCACCAGCAAGAATACTAGAGTGGGTTACCATTTGCTTCTCCAGGAGATCTTCCTGACCCAGGAGTTAAACCCAGGTTTTCTGCATTGAAGGTGGAGTCACCCAGGCTTCCCTGTTATACATGTGTATACATATATATACATTACATATACACATTAATATATTGGGATGAATTAAATTCTTTCTTAGATTTACTAAAAATTAGTTGATAACAAATATTAAAGATAAAACAAAAACTGTATACAACAAAAGTGAAAAATGTAACTTAAGAAAATATGATTGCATTATCTATAGGCATTTAATAAGATTGTGCTAAATATATGTTGAAAATAACTCAGAAATGAACTGAGGAATGAATGAATGAGCAATAAAAAATAGAATAACCAACCTTTGGAAAATCATATTGTAAAATGTGTCTACTTTGAACACAATTTTTTAAAAAGGCAAAGTAACAATGTTCCCTCTTTGTGTGTGTGCATGCGTGGTAAATTGCTTCAGTCCTGTCTGACTCTTTGCGACCCTATGAACTGTAGCCCACTAGGCTTCTCTGTCCATGGGATTCTCCAGGCAAGAACCAAGAGTGGGTTGCCATGCTCTCCTCCAGGGGATCTTACTGATTCAGGAATCAAATCCAAATCTTTTGTCTCTTATGTCTCCTAAATTGGCAGGCAGGATCTTTACCACTAGTGCCACCTGGGAATTCCCGTTCCCTCTTTATTAGGCAGGAAGTGAAAATCAGACTGACAATAATGTATTTCATGCATCAAAACTTCTGCCTATAAGACAGATTTTAGCAGTGAGAGGCATCAGATACATTTAGGTGATAGAAAAATAAGTGAGAAAAGTCTTCAAGTGGACAAACTAGGTACAAATCTGTGATTTCTGCTGGGAGTCCATCATTACTTTTCAGCTTTGAAAATATCCTGGAAGAAAACCATACAATGGGACTCAATTCAGTTGATGATGGGTCAGTGGTTTACCCAGGCATCCATCACTCTCAAGGAAATAAGGGTTTCAGCATCTCCCTCAAATTTAGTCTACGATAGCAATGCTTAGAGAACTGGCAGTACTCCTGACTAAGCTTGTGAGCTTGCAGCATCTACACACAGGAATCTGCTGCCCATGCTGGCCAGCCACTCATCTCCTTTCTACTCTGCATATAGACATGTGCTTTAATTTTCCTGTGGTTTACTTTCTACAAAAAGATATTTGGTAGGGTTAGTGAATCTGCTTTAATTATCATCAGTGAACCCAATAACATGATTGGGGTTTACAGTACTCAAGAGGCAGTTTTTCTAGCCCTTAGTGAGAGCAACACATGCTGAGCACTTCCCAGGGCCTGGCGTCTGTGATGGGGGCCTGGCTCTGACTAATGTATCCTGTCCTCAGGGAACCCAGGGACAGAGGAACTAGGGATTTCCCTCCATTCCATGGCCAGTTAGCAGGGAGCCAGGCTTTGCTCCATGGCACCTTGGAGCCGAAGTCTATGCCTTAGTCCCTTCATCCAGTCATCTCTCATCTCTATATCCAACTGTACAGTGATCTGTGGCCATATGATAGGTAAGCAAAACCAGTTGCCTATTTCATGAATGTAAATATTTCATGTATAATTTGTTAGATTGCTTAAAAAACAAAAACAAAATGTCCTACCACAAGGGAAATTTACACTTTGCATATAACCCCCAGCCATCCATTGGTAAGCATACACTCCTAAGTGTTTCCCTTTTTTTCAGTCTTCCTCTTTCTCCAGCTGATTTTAGGGAAGGGACCATATCCGAGGCTGACTTTTCCCCACAGCTTGTCGTCCCATTCTGTGAACAATGCATAACTTGATGAATACTGCTCTGCTGATGTCTTGTTGACAGGCCTGTAAATCTTCAGAGACCAATCATGCTTGTGTTCAACAGCTCATAAAAACATCTACCTGAAATGCTAGTTTTCTTAGATCCTGGCCCTTAGGAACTTTCAGGTAATTCTGCCTAGTATGTTACTTAGAGGGGCATTGTTCTGTTTCTTGTTTATGGTACTCCTATTTACTGTCAGATCTGATGGTAGAGAACCAGCCCCTGGTTCTCAGTGCTGGTAAGCACTTCCTCAGAGATGTCTGTGCTGGCCCTTTATCTTGGTTGTTTCCACCTTTTTGTCAGAAGAGCCCCTCACATCTGCGGCCGACATTTTTGCCTTGCTCTATGGGGGCCACGGCTCCGTCCTCCCAAGATGCTGAGCACCGCCCTTTGCCTGCCGCTATTCCCTGGTTTACCATTTCACTCTTTGGAACGCTTTCAGTATGCCCTGACTCCTCAGGAGATCGCATCTGTGAACACCTCTCCTCTCAGCTGCTAGCTTTGAGCTGCTTTCATGCCTTCCACTTCAAAGAGGTATCTTGTCAAGTCCGTTGCTCTGAGGTCTCTTGATGTTTTCTTCTTTCCCGACATCTCCTTTCTCTAAGCTCGCCTACTCTCCACATCTCTTCACCTGATTCCTCCCTGCTTACAGGTGGGGCAAACATACACAGACTTACAGGAAAACGTGAAAATAAGAGACAAGTGATCCAAGTTTTCTTTTTTTACTAAAAAAAAAAAAGGTACAAGCACATTTTTCAACCTAAACTCCAAGAAGTTAGCAAACAGAACAAAATTGAACCAAGTCTCAAGAACTTCATAAGTAACAGAGCTTAAGTAACCTTTGAAAGGGAAGATTTCATGGCTTCACATTTTGGTTTTGATTCCTAGTAAAGAAGTGAATTAGCATTCCTACAGCCAACTTTCTGATTTTCTATGTGATTAATTATAGTCTAGCATTTTATTTATAATACTGTATGAAAGTTTTAGTTATTTAGTCGTGTGTGACTCTTTGCGACCTAATAAACTGTAGCCTACTCAGGATAAATTATGTGACTTTAGAATTACCAAGTTGTTGTTGTCTGTGTCCTTGTGTCCCTAAAAGAACAATTTGGAAAGGCTAGAAGATAAACCAGAGTGGGTAAAATTTAGGGGAACAAAAGAGTATTTATTCCACAGTGATGAAATACAGCCACACTGCACTTTATTAATTTAGAACATGGAAGGAGTTTAAGGAGGATTAAAATGATGTCCACAGGACTTTTGTTGATAGCAACATAAAACAGAGAGAAGCAAACTTTTGGTACTTCATGTCGCCTGCTGGATTCTGTCACAAAACAGGCATATATATATATATATATATATATATATATATATAT